>BQNB010133674.1:2181-18427 GCA_026074375.1 Tanacetum coccineum
CATAGGATTTATGCACAGCAACCGGACAGGGAGATATATTCAGCTTCAGTTGTCAATGTGACAGTACACTTTTGCTTCTTAGACGACCAACTTACAAGATTTTCACTTAAAAATTGTGCACTACTCGATGTACTTTTCCTTGAATCTTGGCAACCTGCGTGGTCAACATCTGCAAAAGCTGTTAAATTAAATTCGGTGTCCCTCGGATACCACAGACCCATATTAATGGTTCCTTTTAGGTACCAAAAGACCCTTTTAACCGCAGTTAAGTGCTTTTCGGTATGCTTTGCCTGGTACCGAGCACACATGCAGACGACAAACACTAGGATAGGGCGACTGGCTGTAAGGTACATAAGGGATCCGACCATTCCTCGATAAGGAGTAGGGTCAACTGGAGTCCCGTTTGGATCCTCATCTAGTTTTGACTGTCCCACCATGGGGATGTCAATAACATCACATTTTTCAAAACCATACTTTTTGAGCATTTCAAGAGCATATTTAGATTGATTAATGAAGATGCCTCTGGGACTTTATGAAATTTGAAGTCCAAGAAAAAATGATATTTGTCCCATCATTGACATCTTAAGACGTTTGCTCATTAATTTTGCAAATTTATCATAAAAGATTGGATTAGTGGAAGCAAAAATTATGTCGTCAACATAAATTTGTACCAGTATGAGATCATTTCCTTCCTTTCGAGTAAACAACGTCGGATCGACTACACCTTTGACAAATTCTTGGCTGAGAAGGAATTTGAAGAGCATGTCATACCATGCGCGAGGAGCTTGTTTCAAACCATAAAGTGCATTCTTTAACCGGAATACATGATTCGGATGATCTTGATTGACAAACCCTTCTGGTTGACTCACGTACACCTCTTCCTTCAGAATCCTATTCAGAAATGTTGTCTTCACATCTATCTGAAATACTACTATATTCTTGTGTCAAGCGTATGCTAAGAATATTCTGATAACTTCAATGTGAGTGACAGGTGCAAACGATTCTTCAAAGTCGATCCCCTCTTCCTAACGATAACCTTTTGCAACTAACCGAGATTTATTTTTCAGAACGCCGCCATATTCATCAAGTTTCACTTTAAAGATCCACTTTAGACTGATAATCATATCTTTGTCTTGTCTTGGTACTAATTCCCATACTTCAAGCTGCTCAAATTCATGGATTTCCTCTTGCACGGCTTCGATCCAGCAGGATTCTTCTATTGCTTCTTTATAATTCTTTGGCTCTTCTTTAGCTAAGAAAGCGTAGAAATAACACCATAAAGAATCGATAGAGAGTTGACGTCGTGTAGAAACAGGTTTGGATGGATCACCGATGATTGTTGTAAACGGGTGATCTTTTGTCCATCTTTTTGTGTAAATTGGAGTTTTGTTGGAAAATGTGCATGTTTGAAGTATCAACAATCCTTGAAGATGACTTAGCTGAGCTGGTGTCTGGAGGATCAAATGGATTGGTAAATGTGTCATTGTTAAACTCTGCAACTTCTTCATTTGTTTCAACATTTGTATAATTGAGTGGTGAGTTTGTTGCTTCAATGTTTGGTGAAGTACTTAGTAAAAGTGGAGTTGCAGCAGAAATGGGGGTTGATACAGAACTTGGAGATTTAAAGTATTGATCGAACATGGTTTGAAACTAGAAATCCCAGTCATTCTTTGTAGGAGGTTTAGTTGATGTTGACGCAGCCTGGTTAAGCACGAGTCCTGAACTAATATGTCCAAAAGTCAAACCATGAAGATCGAGTCTTGAACCGTTTTGTTCAGAAGCCATTTAAGTAAGATCATCAAATTGTATGTTCATTGTTTACATTACTTGTCTGGTCCTTTTGTTGTAGATCTAGTATGCCTTCTTAGATGGTGAATAGCCGACGAAGATTCCAATATCTGCTTTTGGCTAAAGTTTCCCAATATCCTCAAAATCATTTGTTGGATAACATAGAGCACCAAAAACGTGAAGATACATGAGTTCTAGTTTGCGATCTCTAAGCAGTTCATATGGAGTCTTATTGTAACGGGTATAGATTAAGGAGCGGTTTTGAGTATAACATGTAGTAGCTACAGCTTTAACCCATAGAGATAGCAGAGATTTAGAGAAAATAAGCTTGGTCCTTGCAGCCTCTACTAACGTGCGGTTACGCCTTTCAACAACACTGTTTTGTTGTGGAGTACGTGTAGTGGATGTATTATGAGTAATTCCAACATCTTCCGTATAATTTTGAAGGGTCTGATTGAGAAACTCGGTGCCGTTATCGGTACGAAGATATCTTACTGTAGCATTAAGGCTGACTTGAGCTTGCTTTAAAATTTTGATAATAATCTCTGGAGCTTCATCTTTCGTTCTCAAAACTTCACCCAAGTAAAACGATAATAATCATCAACGATGACAAGAATATATCTTTTCTTGTTTATAGTTTTTACCCGCATCGGTCCACACAAATCCATATGCAGCATTTGAAGTTTCTCATTTGTACATGGTTTTGGCTTGTGTGGATAAGATTCCTTCTTGCTTTTTCCCATTTGACATGCCGAACACAAATAATCTTTAGTATACTTCAACTTGGGCAACCCTTTAACAATACCTTTTTTAACAAGCTTGTTGATGGTACTAAGATTTCGTCTTTGAGGCTTTGGAAAGTAGACAAATTGGAGAAGACTTCATCATATCCACCATTGAGATTTTATAAAGATTAGAACCACGAGAACCCGATAGTAGATCAACACTTTCCAAGTTCCGTACAAAATAAGTGTGTTTTCTGAATGCTACTTTGAGATCTGAATCATAAAATTTCCCAACGGAGAATAGATTATGACCAAGTCCTTCAATCTAGTCAACACATGAGATAAGAATATTCCCCATTTATAGATCTCCATATCCCATAACAGCTGCAAAAGGATTGTTGCCGAATCAGACCGTTCCAATAAATTTAGAAACAAAATTGATGAGCTTATCACGGTGTCCAGTCATGTGCTTGGAACACCCAGAGTCTAAATACCAAAGAACAATCTGCACAAAAAGAAAAAGAAGAAAACATATGTACAAAAGGGTGGATCCTCAACTTTTGATTGGGTTTCGGGTTGTTAGTAAACCTAAGTGACTCCTAGATAGTCGAACTTCTAAGGTGGAAGCTCTTCATCCCGAATAATTCCCTCAAATCCAAAGTCATGTAAATTAAATGGATGGCATTCCGTATTTAACATGCATTTAGAGAGTGATCCTCGGGCATTGGCATATCTAAGACTTAGTTTAGGACACGGTATATCAATCGGAATTACTGTGGTTGTTAGGATATGTCTAGGAGGAACAACTATGGTGGACGTGTCATTAGAAGAAGAAGGGGGAATGATTTTCCTACCAAGTTAAATTATTCCTACCAGTGGGATCCATTTAAGACCTACAGTTTTTAAAGATCAACCTGTTGGTTACCATTCACTTTTAAACTTTTTTGTTTTCAGATTTAGCCACTGTACGTTTTTTCATTTCTTAAGATATTGAACAACACAATCATCATGATTTGTAGAAAACAAACATTCATTACAAGATAAGCAAATAGTATCAGAATTCTTTTACAAATCAACATTCTTAATATTCACATTACAATCTAAAACATGATTGTTTTTTAGCAATGACTTTAACTTCCTTTGGTAGGCTTTTTTTACTTTTTATTTTATGTTCTACTGATGGGTGACGTGATCCTATCATTCTTTGTATTGCTTCTAAGCTTTGATCCGCTAGCATTAGTAGAGCTTACTCTTCCTGTAGAAGGCAACATAGTGTTGTCAGTCTTTGGAGTGTTTTGCTTTACTGCATTCTCTTTTATGATGGTCTTAAAAATACAGTTATCTGTCTTTTCTAGGTGCATCTTACGTAAGGGCTTCAAATTGTTTCTTTCTATGGAATGTAGCAGTGGAGCACTACTTTTATTCCTGCTTTGAGATGATAGGGCAAGCGGCAAGTAACATACTACTAATAATTCCTGAATTCACACATCAAACTTAGATGGCATCTAACAATATATTTCATCTATAGTTTTAGCTGCTCCTTAGCTTCGTTCATAAGTTCTTGATAAGCTGTTACTACTGCTCTTTTGATATACTTTAAGATAATCTGTGATGCACAACCCTATTCTGTTCTTAAGTAATGATTAATTGTTCAGACTTGATCTTAAGAAAACCTGGGGCAAGAACGTTTGTTCATTTTTCAATTATCTTGTTGGTAGTCAAGTCGTGAAAGTGATCTATTTTTGATACAAATCTTTTTTATCAACAAACCATTTAGGAATAACACTTTGATTTAGGAAGTGAAGTTACTGAATAAATTTTTGTTCCTGAAGTTGGAGGATTAGAAAGCTTAGTATTAACACTTGTACCTTGATGATTCATTTGAGATTCAGAAAACTTTCCTTTTAACTGTGCTCTTAACTTGTTTATTTTTTATTTTTAGAATTTGTATCATAGTTTTTGTTGCAAAGAGTCAGTTTAAAGTTTTGTTTTGCCACGTGTCTAGTTTGATTGATAATCATATAGTTTCTTTATATTCTAACTTATTTTGTTCTCCTTTCCTTTAACTAGGAAGAAACACGAAAAGTAGTGGACACATTCTCATCCTCTATTTTTGAATCCTAGAATCAAAGACACGTAATTCACACTGAGTCTTTTAGCTCTTTTGAGCTAAAAGATGTTTCAACTCATTGATTACGTGTAATTTGTCTTGCAATTGCACTTTTAGATCATTTATCTCAATAGATTGATCATTGATTGTTTTACCCAAAAATTGTTTATTTTATGATTCAGGATCATTAAGAGTCATTAGTTCTTTGTGATTTTGAAAAGCAATATCAAGAGTAATGTTGTATTCCTCAAGTTTTTGAAAAACGTTTTTCTAATTCACTTAAAGACTTGTTTGATTCTTGAATATCTAAGAGCACAATGTCGAGACTTTAACACTTTCTACAATTATCAACTTCATTCAACGAACGCAAGTAAGTGCACATAATATCACTAGCGATATTTTCTTCTAAGAGTCGGTCATTGTTGATTAAAAGTTGTTTCTTTCCAATTTCAAAAGATTTCTTTTGCTACCGGACTTTTGAATCACCTCTGTCTTCCATTTGTTCAAAAATATCTTTCAATCAAATCAATAATTCTCAACAATCCTTTTTCAAAAAGTTTAAAAGTTTCTTTTAGATTTTTAGAAAATGGTATGACATCTGCTTTAAAAGCAGCTTTTATATCCGATTGCTCCTAACTACCAATCTCATAAGGAGACAACGTAGTTCTTCTCTTGATGCATTCATCGAACCTAGTGAGAAGATCTCGTGCATTGTTTGAGTTCCTGAGAACTTGACTAGTTGATGGGAGTTTTTTAGGTAAAACTTTGAGTTTTGAAACAGTTACAGGAGGACTTGGTATAGAAGACCAATAAAGTTGTTATGCAGAAAATTGTGTTTATGGAACAAAAATCTCATAAAGTTTGTTTAATTTGAATTAATCAATCGGTTTACTATTAACAACGGTTTGTTTTTCAAGCATTTTCAACCAACTCTCTTCAGCAAGTATCAAAGCTTCCTTAGAATCACACACAGATACAAGATTATTTTCTTTAATCAACACATGTCCATTATATAATACAGGTTGTTTCCGTCGAGCTTGAGAAAGATACAAAGGATTTTGATAACCAAGAGCTGTCTTATGTGTTTCATCATAAAAAATTTAGGGTTTGGTTAGCATATGCATAGTTTGAGAAAATTGACCAACTTTAAGAACAATGTTTTCAAGTGCCTTTTTTGCTTTTTCCAAATCCACGATTTCACTTATGTTCTTTTCATACTTTTCAGACGACTCTTGTTTCAGTGTTTCAAAATTCTTCTTTAGAAACGCAATATGATTATTTAAATCCTTCATTTGTGTTTTTTGAGAAAGAACTTATTTTTCATATTCAGATTCTTTTCTATTACAATCATTAATGGATGTGTATAATTCACGACTTAGATATGCTTCTTGTTCAGAATGACCATCTTTAACTGCATATTTTAAAACTCTAACTCTGTCTTTGTATCGTTCAAGCTCGCTGGTTAATGATTTGTTCACACTTTTTGCTTCTTGATTTACCTTGTTACATGTTTCTACTTGAGATTTCATTTGTTCAATTACAGACAACATCATATCATTCTTTTGTATAGGAGGAGGAACATAGTTATCAGCATAGTCTCCAATAGTAAGCATATAATCAGTGTAAGATATAACATTGTTGTTACTTGTAAGCTCATCATATGACTCATTGTTGGATACAATGTTTTCAATATATCCCAGCTCTTGTTAAGCACATCAAAATCATGATAGGTGTCGTAATGAGGTACCTTAGAGAGTGTGTCAGAATCATAACAAGGTGCAACCGTGTCATCATTGAGAGAACCAACAGGAGACAAATTCACCATGAAGATTGCATTTTTTGTAGCTTTGTCATCACAGTCTAAATCATATGCATCAACGTGGTTTGCCTTGAAATTTGTAGTAGCTTGTAACTAGAGATCTTCATAGTCATCAGTTTCTTCCTAACTGTCAGCTAAGAAATCCTCTTGCTCTTCATTAAATATAACTCTTGCTTCTTGTGCTTGAGCAAGTATGATCTTATCCTTAAACCACTCAGAATCTTTCACCCTTTTCCTTGTAGTACACTGCTTAGCCATATGACCTTCACCATTGCAGTTTTAACATCTGATTACCCTTGGTTGATTTGGCCTTGCATTTTCATCTGTATTGATAACCCTTGCTCCTGACGCTTGATTATTTCTAGCATTGCCAGCATTAACCTTGAGACTATCTACCTTGAACATTCTGAACCGTAACTTGACCATTTTGAATTGTAGCCTGAGTTCTCGGATTAGACGAAGTTAGTTATTCATGGGAGGAAATTTTGAGCGGTACACCAAACTCAAGAATATCATAGCTTTGTTGAGACTTTCGATTGGATCATCAGCTGGAGGAAAGGTTGGTATTGCAAATCCGATATCAGGTTGAAATGTTGGTGGTTGTTGAACAACTATAAGTGCATAGCTCTGAAGTGGAGGTAACTGAATAAGTTGTTGGGTTATTGGAGTACTTGATTGGTAGTGTTGTTATGGTTGATAAACTTCAGATGGTTGAGCTTGATACTGTGTTTGATTACTACTGTGTGAAGGAGGTGGGTTGTAGGTATTTACCAGCAAAGCAAGTGATTTTGGGAATTGTTGTCGCATTTCTTGAACTTCTTTAGCATCTCTTTCATTGTGTTTGAGGAAAGCGTACAACTGATCAAAAGTTACACTGTGAAGATTTCTTACTTCTTTAGCTGCTGTGACAAACCTACTCCATTCGGGTTGAAGATGATTCATAAACTTCGTGTTGATTTGCATAAGTGTCATAGACATAGGAATCATCTTCATGTCATTGATCAGTTTAGCAAATCTCAGATAGTAAGAGTGGATTGATTCTCCAGGATAAGATGTGAATTTATCAAATTTATCATATAACATAGACTCATGTTCTTGCTTGGTTATCTATGTGCCTTCCATAAATTCTTTGACGCGATTCCATATTTCCTTTGCAGTTTGATAGTGATTGATGAGAGTGTAGATGTCAACTGGAAATCCAAGAAGAAGTATGTTAACAGCTTTGATGTCACTGTCATAACGTAACTTGTCATCTCCAGCAAGGTCTTCAAGTCTTTAAGCACGACAGATGTCGGTAACGCCATATGTGTCTTTAATAGTAATTTCTGACTTGAATTTATAAGGACTGTGTTCGATTGAGTCTTTTAACATTTCACCATTCTCTTTGCCTCGGATATAGAGAATAATCCGGGTCTTCCAACTATCATACATGCCTTTTTCGAGCATCAGAGGACGGGTTTCAGAACCTGCAGCAATAACGTTCTCTGCCATAGTAGCGATTATGAATTTGATTGTGTAATCTTTGTAAGAATTGATATTTGTAAGGATCGTTTTGACGAGAAGAAGTGTTGTTTTTGTGAGAGTTTTATCAAAAGATTGAATTTTTTAACACGAACCGAGTCAAAAGATAGTAACTTTTTGAATTTAGTTTACTTAAAAACCTTAAATTTTAAACCTTTTTAACTTAAAAACCCTAATTTTAACATAAAACCACTTAATTAAATATCTACTAACTTTCAAAAATCACCTTGTTCATTAATTACCTACTACAAAACCCTAATTTCGACTTTATTAAATTAATAATAAACCTTTTTTTAAAACCTTAAAAATACCAAAACCCTAATTTTAAAAAACTAGGGATTTGTTTTCGCTTTGTCTCGGTCCGGGTTTAAAAAAATTGGAGGATGGTTCGGTTGGGGGTAGGTGACCGAAGGTGGTGGTGGTTGTTCGGCTGGGTCGTTCGGCTGGAGGTGGCTGATCGAACCTAAGAGGGTCAGTTGGTGCTTCTTGATCGAACCTAGGGTGGTTCGGTTAGACTACTACGGCCGATCCTTGTGGGTCGGTCGTGGTGTTTTTCAATGGTGGTTCCGAGTTGTTTCCTGTGATGTTTCTAGCTTAAAGATTGTATCTTTTTGCAAGAAAACAAAAAAAGTTCGCAACTTTATGCAAAAGTTCAACACTTTTTGCCCGAAAACGCCTAAAGTCTTCGAATTTAACGTAAAGATTATGTTTTTGAGTGACTTTTGCAAAGTTGATTGCAAAAGTTCCAGACTTTATCTTCTGAAATCTCTAAAAATTATAACTTTCTTTAAATTTTAAGGCTTTGTCTTCAAGAACTTGTCTTTTTAGTCTTCGTAGTTTTCATAGTCTTCAAGTTCTTCAAAGTATTCAAATTAATTTGATAACTTTCTTCACGAAAAACACTTCAAATCATCCCATGGCGATTGATACCAATTGATACAAATACTAAATGATACAAAATACTACACCTGAAAGTTTTAGAGAGAGATTAGAGAGAAACAAAGAGTGGGACGTGGGTGAGGAGGAGAAGAGAAGGAGAGGGGTGAAAGAAATAAATATTAGATTAAAGAGAGAGAAATCACCAACCCTTAACCCTTCTTTAGCCCTCTTTTTATAAGAAGGAAGGAGAGACTAGGAAGCAATTAAAGGTTATTACATATTACAAACTAGTCCTTCCCTATTTGCATTATTAAATTACTACACTATTAAACTTAGATAAATGGCCATGTAATCAACACTTTTCAGTGTTTCTAACATATAACCTAACAAATTTTCTTTACAGTGACCTATGGGGGAGTAAAGCTAACATTGGTCAAATGTATGCAAGTTATATGGCTTGACCTTTGTTCTAAAGCTGAGTACAACCAATATTCACTAACTTGATAGTTTAGCGATTATGATGGTTAAGAGTTATATGGAGATAGTTTAAGCATATGTGCATAATTCACCGTAACAAAGAGCAGTTTTATAAAGTAAAACTTGGCATATATATATTCTAATGTTGTGAGTCTGGCTGATCATCCAAAAGACATGCTCGAACAATAAATTCCCTTTCAAAATACATAGCAGGTTTATGATGTTTTTTCTACATATAGACTTGACGTTATTCCTGCTACATATATACTCAAAATTTACAAATAAGAGATGTTGTTTTATAAAAAATACTCCTACTTATACTCTTAATAATTTACAACTATATTTAATGAGTACTTACCACATATATCTAAACGATGTATACTATATTCTGATTGTCCCATGACCTTTATTATCAAAATGAAATAAGGTAGGAGTCTCAACTTTTGAAAATGTACACATAGCAGGTGCTCTTATATAATGGAAATTAGTACTCCACAGTGTTCGAAAATTAGAAAAAAGTGCGTATCTAGTCATTTTTTACTCAATAAATACTTTAAAGGTTGTTTGGGCTTGCTTATTTAAACGTATTGCCGACTAAATTATAAGTAGGTCCAACGTATTTCAATTCAGGTGCCTATTTTTGTTAACATAAGCTATGATAGAAGCGTGTCTAAACAACTTGAATAATTCGCGTACCAAAGATCACAGAAATATTGAATGCACTATAAAAATATAATCAATAGAGTATTCAAAGTAAAGCATATGTACATGAATAGTAACATTATGATCCCCTTGCTTGAACCTGTAAATGACTTTTGAAAGCGTGATGTGAAGTCCTTTAATATTCATCACTTGATGAACCATCTTTAGAGTTGCTCCTGCATACTCAATGTAGTAGAGGGTCATTGAGCAATCTTAGATCCATCCGTATACATCATTAAGGGATCAATCCTAATTCTTTTCGTCCCTAGTACAACAACGACCCCCCATATCAACGCCTGCGATTGGATAAAACACGGATTAAACTAAATGTCAATAATTTTTGCTTTAGCCAAATTAGACGCCGAAATGCTGAAAAGCAAACACGGTGAAAGAGAAAAGGCAACAACAACATATAAACCACAAAAGTCAGACTCTTGATAAACTCTAGTGCAAACAACCAAAGAAGAATGCTAACATTCTAAGAACACTCTTCACTAAACACTTGAGATGGAAAGTGTGACGTTTTACTATTTCAAAATAGTAGAAAGTTAAGACAACTTTCTAATAGCATCCCCTAATGAAAGCCAATAACATTCCTAATAATGCGGCGTCCAAACAGCCCCTAATAGTTATATGTGTTGCAATAAGCGTACTTTGTGTAGGAAAAGAAAAAAGGGATCGAAGATACCTTCAATTTTGGTCTCTATCTCTTTCGATCTCTCCGTAATATGAAGATGAATTTGTTACTGTCATTCCCATTTGCTCCAACCTATTCTCTTGTTGCAAGGTTAATGTAATATTCGACTGAAAAGAGTTCAAAAATTAGCATCATTAAACTCAAATCTAACAAACCAAAATTTGTACTTTTTTAGTACATGTCAATTCTCACAACTCGTATACCTCAAGAAATTTAGGGCCTGGTTTAAGATCAGACTCTTTAAGTAATTTGCGACCATTATCAACTTATGGATTTAATCAAGTGTTGCAAGGAAAGTTTTTGGGCTTTACTGTTCTTTGATAAGCCTTATCCAAACAGGCAACCCTTGTTCTTCGTTTGTACCAAAAATGATATGGAACTTCTTTTAAGTTATGTGTAATTGAAGAGCTTTCACCTATAATTATCACATGGTTACATTAAGATATGAACAAATAGAAAAATGCCAAATGATTTAGTATTGAACATGATAAAAAAACATACCAGTTTTGCTCTACTCTTGTAAGGTTTCTGTAACTTTACGGCATTCAGCCACATCTACAATATACATAAAGAAAGAATAAGATGGTGCACCTTGCATAGCTGTAGAAGCATAATAGCTGATTGTAGGTTTTGTTTTCTATAAAGTTCCAGGATGTGATTGATGCACGTTATCTGATAGAGCTTGAACTTTTGTGTAACTCAGACATGATCTCTTCCAAAACCCAATATGCCACTTCTTTTTCTTCGGTGGCTAGTCGTGTTACCAATGATCGGCTTTTAAGTGAACAAATACATAGTTTGGAGCATATCCATGAAAAGATAACTAGACTGGATCTGTTAACTCCTCTTTCCTAGCCATAATAATAAAAAAACACATTTCAGGTCAAATGGCAACTTCAGTTTCTTTATTCGTAAATTAGCATAGCCTATACTCGCTCTATACCAAAACTATTAAGATTAATTAGTTTAAAAATTAAAACTTTAAAAATATAACAAAAAATTAGTCTATAAAAATCAAAAATTACCATACATAAGCAGATTTAGTTTTTCTAAGAAGTTGATCGAATTTGTTGAGGGTTTATGCGTTGATCTTGGTAAGCGCCCGTCTTAATTTTTCGAGTCGTAACAGCTGTCGCTCCTCCGGCCGCTTCTTCTTCCATCCGTTTCTTTTTTTGCACATTTCCAACATTTAACCTCGTGTGAAAAAGGATCATCCATAACTCTTTCTGTAAATGGAACAATAAAAGCATAAATGAATTCAAATTCACTAAGGTTATTTTTTGTCACCAAGAGTTGGAAAACTTGTCACCTGACAGAATCTATGTTTGATATCATGCTAGAAGTTGTAATCCCACGGGTCTTGTAACTGTGAACGACCCCAAGAAAAGTGGCGACTTTCTTTCCACCAAGGTTTATTCGCTTCTACTTCGATAAATGATTTGAAATACCTCATGCATTTCTCTATCATCTTCAACACGTTACGTTAGGAATTAAGGGCTTCTACAAGTTTCTAATGCTGGTTCAACTTAGTACTGCCAAGAGAAGACTTAGTACTGCTAGTGTTATAGTTAGTACTGCCACTACAAAATGTTAGTACTGTCAATTTATTAGTACTGTTAGTTATAATAGTTAGTACTGCTTATGTGATACGCATGAGATATATTAGGAATAGATATGCATGATCATGTAACGCGTTTTGTAAGCCCATTAGGGTTTTCTTGGTGTATATAAGAAACCCTACGGCATTGATCTATATATCAAGTTTTATATAGTTTTCATAGCAAATATAGTTAGTATTTATAGTTTCAAGGTTATTCTGTAACTTTGAGTGTGTTTAATATATTGAAAGTTTAGCAGGATCTTATTTTACTGTTTCATTGTTCTTCTTAGTATTGCAAACTAGATTCCCTTCTTAGTGTATTGCAAACTAGATTCCGCATATAGTTGTCTTGATGCTATCATATAACTAAGCTTTAACAAATGCTTAAGTAACGACTGTCTGTGAAGAAGGGATCAAAACAAGTAGGGTATCAGAGCTTGGATGTAGTAACTCTATAATAAGGAAGAAACTATATCTACACAGATCTCATAATTAGAATAGAAGATTGGAATCACAGTCAGAAACTACCCCATAATACAGATGTATGCAACTTAAAATATTCTTTATACTCAAATTAGGTGGAATATGATTTTGTATGCAAGCATGTAGAATTGAGCAATCTCTGTAGACTTCACACTGATATATGCTCTTTGGAAAGGGTTATTGTTAGTAACTGGTGATTGCACTCTGCTGTTGCATCAGATTGTGACTGAAGGTCCTCCTTCTCCTCTAAAAATGGCTGAAACAAAAGTAGAATAGAAAGAATGATTGGAAAGCAAAAGAAAGCACTTTTTGTTGGCCATTACTGATGAGCAGCCTATTAAGAATTTTTCATGGAAGATTTAGGAGGCAATGACCCTTAATGGGAAGCATCTAACGGCAGGTTTTTGGAGGCAACAAAGGAATTAAGAAAATGCAAGAAAATAACCATGTCTGAAGAATGCAATATGGAATTTTGGTTAGCATCAAAACCTAAAGGATGGATAAAAACCTATGGTAGGTTCACGATATAGTCTCATCAGCCATTTATTAATTCATGGACTCTTTTACATACTCGTTTATCTTATAACAATGTGATTACTTTTCAATACTTTGTGAGTTTATAGTCTCGCATTTCAATCTTTATAATGTTTTATATAAATCCGCGAGGGGAATACATGCTCTTTTACAAACTTGTATATTTTCCTACAGTACAATTACCTTTCAATACTTTGTGAGTTCATAGCCCCCTTTTTACCACTTAATTGTTTTACAAACTCTACGGGGTGAATTACATTACTTGTTTTACTACGGACACAAGTGTTTTTCAAAACTATATGCTATTTCCTGATTACATTATTGCCTAAGTACCTTCTCTGCCACTTAAGTCCTTTATTTATCATGAACCGTCAGTTGCTAGTGTCGTGAGCGCGAGTGTTGTGGATAGATCTATCGGGATTGACAATCCCCACCTTTCTTTGGGGTCACAAGCTGACTTATGGTGCATTGAACATTTGAGGTATTACTTTCTAGGATGTTTGGCAGAATATCCTACTTTTATGGGGCATTCCAATCTCTTGATTGGAGTACGTTAAGGTTTTGGTATCATGAGCTTAGTGCAATAATATATACTTAGACTTGATGAATGTGTTTCTGTTAGCCTTAATTATACTAAGTCAAACAAGAATGTTATCGGTCTCATTAAGTCAAATAGGTTCTTGTTATGTAATAGGCTAGTCGGGTTCAACGGGCTTGGATTGTAATATAATATTGTCCGTGTTTCGGGCTCAAAGCCCAAGATATGCCAAGCCCGACCGAAGTAGAAAAGCCCATACGCCTACATGTTGGATAGGGGTATAAAAGAACCCTCTCCACACATGGAGAGGGTGTTGGTTGCATTTGTCTCACTTGTAACTCACCACTTTCTCTCTCTAATCTAACATTCTAAGTTTTCTCTCTTCCTTTCTTCCTTTCTTATTTCTAGCTTATCAAAGGGCTTATTTGGGTTTGCTTATTGTTGTGTAAGGATTATATTATGAGATAACAATTAGAAGCTAGGATAGTTGTTCATGAAAAGAATGAAGCTGTTTATGAAGAAGATATTGCATTTTTAAAGTATGATGTCCAAGTGAAAGATATTTCTATCAAAGACCTTAAAAATTAGTTAGAAGAAGCTTTAAAAGAGAAAGATGATTTGAAACTTAAACTAGAAAAATTTAAAGAATCATCAAAGAATCTAACTAAACTGATAAATAGTCAAATAAGTGCTAAAGACAAAGCTGATCTTGGTTATGATACTCAAATAAATGAGAATGAAGTGGTTCATAGTTTGTTTAACAGTAAAGAAAGTGATGTGGATGACAGTCCAGTAAATGATAGATTCAAAACAAGTGAAGGGTTTCATACAGTTCCCCCTCCCTACACTAGGAACTACATGCCCTCAAGACCTGACTTATCCTTTATTGGGTTAGATGATTCTGTCTGAGTGAAACTATTACTACTGCATCTAAAACCAGTAAGGATAGTTTGGAAAAACCTAAAACTGTTAGGCCTAGTGCTCCTATCATTGAAGATTGGGACACTGATAGTGATAATGATAGTGTGTTTAGACCTAAAATTGATCAAACAAAACCAAAGTTTACTAAAAATCAATTCTATCAAATCTGATGAGAATATGAAATCTGTTAATAAGAAAAACACACATAGGCATGTAGAGTATCCTAGGAAAAGTCAAAGTCCTAGGGATAGTAGAAAAAAAGTGAATGGGATGATGACTCAGAAATTAAGGAATGGTTTTGAGTTTGTAAAGAAAGCTTGTTTTGTGTGTGGGAATTTCAACCATTTAATCAAAGACTGTGATTTTCATGATAATAAAATGGTAGAAAAACCTGTGTTGAATAATAAGGGAAGGGTTACTAGTCAAAGGGAAATTAGACCAGTATGGAACAATGCTCAGGGGTTAACCACCAAAATAAATTGACTCACCCACATTCTAAAAGGAATTTTGTTCCAACAGCAGTTGCAACAAAGTCAGGACAAGTACCAGTTAATGCTGCTAAGCAAAACTCTCCAAGAGCAGCAACATCAATTAGTATTGTCAGGCCTGTTAATACTACTGCCCCTAAATCAAAAGTGAATGATGCATTACCCAAAACATATTCTTATTTTAAAGCACATTCACCAGTAAGAAGGGCTTTTAACAAAAAATCAGCAGCTAAAACCAATAATCTTAATGAAAAAGTTAAAACTACAAGGGTTAACAATGTAACTACTACTAGGCCAAAAGAAGTAGTTAGTGCTGCTGTGGGAAATGGGGAAAATGCTATTAAGTCCCCAGCATGCTAGATTTGGAGACCAATAGGAAATGTTATTGACCATACCTCCAAAGACAGTGGATCATACATGTTTAAAAGATTTGACTATGTTGATCTACAAGGCAGACTCAAGTTAGCAATGGCTTGGGTCCCCAAGAGAAACTAATTCTCTTATTTTGAGTGCAGGTTAATCCACAATATACTTTAAAGGATCAAGGGATTTTTGACAATGGATGCTCTAGACATATAACTGGGAACAAGTCCTTTCTTACAGATTATCAAGAGGTTGATGGTGGATTTGTTGCATTTGCAGGAAGTCCTAAAGGAGGTAAAATTACTGGAAAAGGTAAAATTAGGACTGGCAAATTAAACTTTAAAGATATATACTTTGTAAAAGAACTTAAGTTTAACATTTTCTCTGTCTCACAAATGTGTGACAAGAAAAATAGTGTTCTTTTCACTAAGACTGAATGTATTGTTCTATTCATGACTTTAAGCTACTTGATGAAAGTCAAGTCTTGCTTAAAGTTCCCATATAGAACAACATGTATAGTTTTGATTTAAAGAGTATTGTTCCTTCAGGAAGTTTGACTTGTTTATTTACAAAGGCTATAATTAATAAGTCTAATTTATAG
>BQNB010133675.1:1558-18427 GCA_026074375.1 Tanacetum coccineum
TAGGATTGAAGCGATTAATATGTTCTTGGCCTACGTTGCGCATAAGTCATTCATCGTCTACCATATGGATATGAAGACAACTTTCTTCAACGTACGAATCAAAGAGGAAGTTTATGTGAGCCAACTTGAAGGTTTTATCAACCTCGAGCATCCTGATCATTTCTACAAGTTGAAAAAGGCCTTCTACTATCTCAAACAAGCTCCTAGGGCATGGTATGACAAATTAACAAGACTTCTCATTGCACCAAAGGTATTGTTGATCAAATCTATGTCGATGACATAATTTTCAGGTCCACAAACCCAAATTTTAAAAACGATTTGCAAACTTAATGAAGGGCAATTTTTATATGTCGAAGATGGGGAAGATAAATTATTTTTTTGGCTTATGATGTGTGTAATCTAGTCTTAAATTTATACAGTCTCATCTACTTATGATCTATACATGCACTAACGGGTAGTGTACCTGGTCATGTGTAATGTAGTGATTGGTAAATCCAAGGTTGTTCCCAAGAGCTAAGGGGCGGTTTACTATTTGAATTTGTTACAATGGTTGCCATGTTTTAGATTGTATATTAAAGTAATTAAACTAATAACGGAAATGTAAATGGGTTTTACTAATGAATGGGAGAAAGTGTGTTAACCAAGTTACTTCCTAATTAACGCCATGATTCATCTTCCTAGTGCAATGTGTAAGGGTCGCTATATATGGTGGTTTTAATATCATTAGGCCCGATTGGTAGTCGCAACCTAACCTATACTCGCTATGATATTGATCCTATTGTTCATGGAAACCGAACATCTAGGTCATAGTCATTAAATGTCTAATTATCATATTCATTTGTCTAATGTCAGCAATCCCACTACTTGACATTTAAACCCTAATTAGTGATTAATAACAAGTGTTTTCCCACACTTCTTAAGCCCATATTCTAGCTTAGGTTGTCATATAGACAATCGCTATACAACCGAAATGGATGCCATCCCATCTTGATCAACCTAATAGTCTAGCTTTGGGATGTTCACTCCTACTCACTAGCCTACTAAGTACTAAACTAGTCTAGACACTACCAAAATGCGGGGATCTAATGACAAACAAATAGAATACCTATATAAAATGATAATTAAACTAAGAAAATGGAATCAATGTATTAATTAATTCATAACTAGGCTAACACATGAAGTGTTTAGCTGATCATATTGTAAAATATAACAAGACAAATGTATAAAATGATAATTGAATTAAACATTGTTCTTGATACAGTTACTTGTGTTGATCTAATATTTTTGATGATTGAAGGCGAATTCTCCCTTGAAAAGTGACTTGAAATAGGTGGAAAATAACTTGGAATGAAGCCCTACTCGTTCCTTGAGTTGTGTGTGGAATGGGATCATAATTTTGACTAAACTAGGGCTTGTATTTATAGGTTTTGCTGGGATCAACACACTTACGGCCGAGGCATAAGTGATTGCCTAGGCCGTAAGTCTTCTTATGGTTAAATTCCTTCACCAAATAATGCTTGGTTACGGCATAGGTCTAAGACTATGCCTACGTCGTAAATCATCCTAGTTTAACTTGGTGATTTACTCTTCATTTCTACGATTTAAACAACATGAGCTTGTTACGCCGTACATGTCTTTATAACTTGAAAGTAGATCAAGTCTTCATGATGATTACCCTGTAAATCTTAGGGGCTTGTTACTCCGTAAAGGCTTGTAATTAGACTTGGTCTTGGACAACATCAAGAAGGACTACAGCGCAGGTATAATAGATCACCTATGCCGTAAACAGGCCTAATCCAGCTTTTCTTCATTTTCCATCAAGTTTCTTCTCAATTCCATATCTCTTTGCTCCAATGCTTAAATAATTCCTATTCATCAAATAGGAAGCAATTAAGCACATATTCTTACTAAAATCCAAGAATTAAGAGCATAAATTAAAGGATATTGTTATAGAAATATAGACATTATTTGATGTTATCAAATATCCCCCCACTTGACTTCTACTTGCCCTCAAGTAGACCTTTTAAATTATTTCCTAAAATATATCTCCTAAATTAACTTGGAAGTCATGAACTTAAGAACTACCTATGCTAGAAATCTCAAAGCCGAATACCTTACGAAAAGGGAACGAAAACACTTATACTCTTACTAGTCTATGTGTTTTATTTTCGGGGTGATCATTCATTTGCATAGTCATAGAATGTATCTATCATAGGCTTAGCGAGTATACAAAACTCCACCACTATAGCTAAGGTCTAGATGATCCTTAAAGTCAATATTCGGTAAACAAATGTATAGCCTTAGGGTGAATCATTCTTAATGCAATCTTTACCATTATTGATACTCAAGCAAAGACGACAAGACCACAAGTGAACAAGCGCCAAGTGGTTGCTCATCTAATACCCAAGCATACTAAAGGTTGGATTAAAAACAAATTAAGAAAGATAAAAGGTAGGATTAGACATTGGATGCACATTTAAAAGGTGTAAAATGAAAAATAAACAAACAAATAGTCTAAAACCAACACTCTCCCGTCACTAGTCATTGTCCATCTAATAGTATAAGTGTCAAGATGTAAGCTTTTGATCAATGTCTATAATGGACTAGTGTACCATATACATTACTTCAAGGCAAAGAGAAATGCACACTAACTCGACCTTCAATTAAACTTGTTGGTTTTATAAATGCAACCAACTCTAACTAGCCTCTAACTATCTATGATCTAATCGTCATAACTAACTATGGATTAGTGTTTATAATATGAATATTCAAATCTGCCTTTTATACTATGTACTTCATTTGGTTTCTAAGGCGACTAAAATGTACACTAATCCATTCTTTATATATCAATAAATCAGTTGGTTTCGAAAATGCAACCAATACCTATACTATCATGCTGTAGATTTTTTTTGCTGCAGCATAAAGTATCATGTAAGTACAAAATCACCCCCCCATATGAGATAAACAATGTCAAAAAATAATAAGGACTAGGGGGTCTTTATCGATAAAAAATGATAAGTCTTCCATGAAAGCGTAATTCTTGAATCTCTCTACTCAAACCATGGACTTAAGTGACTAACAATTCCCAGAATATAGATTTAAGACTACATGGTTGGTTATACGAAATGGTGAAACAAAATAATACATATATGGGGTTAAGAAATGAAAGGATGGCTCGGAAGGGTTTTACTAAGGGTATCTAGCACTAAACGTTAGTGCAATAAAAGGTTTTATCATGGGAGGTCGACAAGTCAATGTGACAAGTCGATTAACACAGACAATTATACACATATGGAATGTTTTGGTTTAAATCCTAAAATATTGCCTTCTTAGATTATCTATTCCAATCACATCGTGAAAACTCAATACAATACTCGTGTATGGTCTTGCAATGATATACGTGCGAAGTTGTAAAGTCTACATAAACTATCGGCACACTCAATATTTGGTGGAATTCTGAAATATGGGAAAATATAATAAGGCTCCTCGTCAATTCTATTTACATTTCTAGAAATGTCATTTAATAATGTTATGGGAGTGTACATATACATTGAGCAAGAGTTCAACTACAAAATGTTTTCAAAAAATGTCGTTTCTCAAAATTTTCTAATGACTTGTGTATATTTCAGTACACAACTTGGTTTTAAAGAAAAGAAAAGTGTGTGTTTCAGTGCGCTTTACATTAACAAAGAAGAGAAATCTTCTTAATTTTGAGCACTCTGAACAAAACATTCAAAGTTTTATGTTCAAGACAATGACTTTTAAGTATATTTCATCTTAGAACTCGTTCTTCAAATAAAGAAAAATGTACATTCACGTACATTTATACTAACAATAGGAAGCTAACACCTTCTCGATCTTAAGCTATGACGCATAAAATTCCAAATTGTGAGATCAAGGAAAATGGTTTACACATTCCTAAATGTAGAATAGAAATCCATAGGTCTTAAATGAAGATGAATGAGAATGGGAATAAGTTAACTAAGGTATGAGCTATCATCAAAACAAATACAACATGATGATAGCAAGGACGTCTTGGTAAACGTCAAAGACGTTAAAGAATGATAAAGAAATGCTATGAAAGGGTTAAAAGAATGAGAACCCTCCATACGAATAGGTAGAAACCGAGTCAATACATAATCTATCGAAAATCACAAAGATGATTTCTGGTATAAAAGACAAGACATCATGGACCCAGTGATGCAATGCACAACCCTTCCCAGCCACCCATGTTTCTCTCAAGAGAATCTTGTTTTAATTATCACGGAAATTACACACGTGTAACACCCCCAAACTACGATACGCAGCGAAATACAACATTTGAGGTGCTACTTCATAATACAAGCACACGAGTCCCAGTAAAAGTTCAAAGATACGTTTATAAAACACAATTTCATTATTAAAAAGATCAGAGTTACATAGGTCCCAATACCAACGTAGAAATTTATTTCTAAAAGTCATAACACGACTTGGTTTCTAAAACATTAATTTAGTTTATGACAGTACTTCGCCGAGACACAGTCCTTGATATCCGCGTTCCGTCCCATCTAAGCCATCGACAACGACTAACCTGAGATACATGCTTAAAAACGTCAACAAAACGTTAAGTGAATTCATAGAGTTTACAAATAACTGTTAAAACGCATATTTGGTTTAACAAAACATATAACATTGCTCGTAAGACAAGTTATAAAAACATTGATTTCCAACTAAATGAGCCTATGTATCGAAACTTAACACATTCATCTCGTAGGACGAAATTATATCCGAGAAGTATGCCAATTCTTCTAATACTAACTACAAAATGTTCGTTCTGGGTGCTCACCAACGAATTCATACCCCGGACAGGGTTGTCAAACCCAATAGATCTATTTAATGCATTAGCATTCACCTGCAACTAGGCAACTAACGGTCACACAGTAAAAGGCATATACTCAATAGTAAATGGGATATTGCATTCTCATTTTCAAGACAAGCAAGTATCTCATTGCGGGTTTAAAAACATTTAAAAGCGAGGCTATGAACTCACCTTGATTGAAGCCGAAGATTAAATAAACGAAACAATCACGAACTACATGATGACGAGCTTAACCGCGACCTATAATTTATGTCGCTTAATTATTATACTTCTAAAGTACGATCGGCGATGCGTACATCGTCACGGCAAAAACATATATACTATATATGTGTATATATGTATCTATGTGTGTGTATA
The DNA here is from genome assembly GCA_026074375.1 of Tanacetum coccineum. Lineage (NCBI taxonomy): Eukaryota > Viridiplantae > Streptophyta > Magnoliopsida > Asterales > Asteraceae > Tanacetum > Tanacetum coccineum. The sequence goes on from BQNB010133675.1 coordinate 6,774, forward strand.
TATATATATATATATATATATATATATATATATATATATATATATATATATATATATATATATATATATATATATATATTCACACATGTGATGAGAAATCCACTTGCGCCTTAGATCCTAAACTTCGCTTAATTGAGTTACGATCTTTCTTTCATTTATGTTGTACATCGCTTTATCGAAAACTTTCTATTTTACGAAACTTTCTATTTTTAGAAAGTTACAAATTTCGAAAAGTTATCATTTTTAGTAAGTATCATATTCTAATTATATTTATAATAATATTTAGTCATCTCGTCGAACTCTCGATATTCATTTTGATTATTAATTACCCGTATCAGGATTATGTCCCGTATATTACAAAAGTTTCTATTTTTAGGATCTCCCTTGTTTGTAACAATCGTTCAATCTAAGTTATTAACTAATAATAATAGTAGTGTTTAATTACTTTTATAACATCCGACAAGTTTAGTATTAACCCGCTGACCTTCAAAAGTAAACGTTAGACTTTATTTAACTTGGACTTTTTATACATATTTATAATTAAGTCTGACCCCGCTCCAAACGACCAGTTATATCATATTTTCACGACTCGGACTCAAAAGAGATTTTATGCAAAACGACATTCCGGACAACTTTTTAGTTTTAGCTGAGAACAGAAACTCGACGGGAAATGACCAAAATGCCCCTGCAAGTTTTTGCAGGAACTTTGACTCTTTTAATAAAAACACAGACTTTGACATTAGGTTTTGACCCGTTATTACTTGATTTTAAGATCTGTGAGCCTCGCAAGAAAGTGAAGCATCTTTCCGAGCAACTTTCGTGTTTCGCCGGAAGGCCAAAACTGTCTCGAAGGTGCTCAAAACAAGCTTTTAATTTCCTGACAGCAACTACCATTTTCAACAAGTGCTGAATTTTTACACTTCAAATATATATCTTGTTTTAGCTCTAATTTCTTCGTTATTAGGAGTTAGAAGCTCCAGTTTATGGCAAAACAATCGTCTAAGAAAGATTTATCATATTTTTATGTCCAAAATCAAATTTCATAAAATCTCGACTGTAACACCCCCAAATCTGGATTGCAGCGGAATGTTGAATATCCGAGGGGGTTACTTCATAGTTCAATAGCACAAGATATGAGAACGACCACTAAACGTGTCATTGAAAAAAAAGATACATTGGATTAACAAAATACTTGTTTGTTACATAAGCCCATGGCTTCAAATTGTTCAACAATATAAATAAAGATTTCAGTTTATAACAATTGTCCCATTCAATAAACTAAAATGAACAAAACAAAAATAAAAAGCACGCTTACAATGCTATAAAAAGCAAGATCAGACTCGATAAATAGTCACACTTGTCTCCTTTGTTCCTTTAGCCGTGACTTCGAACCACCAAACCAACCCGAAACTAAACCAAATCAAACCCAAATTAATCCAAACTAACTAGTTAATAACCAATTAAACCAAATGCACCTTTGTGTGCCCCCTCCTTGGTTCGAACCCTCAACCGAACACCCAAAACCCTCACCTTTTTGAATTCCAAAAATTCCCACTAATATTTTCCCACAAATCTTTAAATTATTACTTGAACCAAATCTTCCTTATTTCAAATAAATACAAGGCTTGCTCAAACCTTATTGCATGTCACCTTTTCTTACATGGATGACCCTAAATATACCTTCTAAGCAATAATAGATAGTTAGAAAAATCAAAACACCAATGGTGTTGGTGTTTGTGCTTCGACCGAACCAAAAAGAAAGGAGAAAAGGAGAAAACTACTAAAACTTGGTTCTTTTTTAGTGATGTTTAAATGTATTTTCAAGATCAAAAATAGAAAATGGATGGTGTGTTTGGGTGATAGTACTAGGCCAAACCAATGAACAAGAAGAGGAGAGAAAATTTTTAAAACTTTACTTGTGTGTTTATATTTTGAGTGTGTGTAAGACTTAAACTAAAATGGGAGGCTATACAAGTAATCGTGATCTTGGAATCTAAACATATTGAGTGTGTTTTGAGTCTTAGGCGTCGGCTTAGGGGCTAGAGCATGCAAAATAATTTTTCTTTTTCTTTTTTCATTACTAGTAAAAACCTTATGTAACATTTAATTTAAATGTAATTTGTACCCATTTAAATAAAACACGAGCCTTAAACGCGAGCTTTGGTCAAGGACATGGAACAAAGATGACAAGGTTCAAATATAATTTTTTACGATCGATAAAATAATAACGAGATGCTTCGTAAAATTTTACGATATTTAAAACGATTAACGAATGCACGGTCAAACGGTGACTCACGAAACATTAAAAATAAAAATTTTAAATTTCCGTTCGTAATAAAATACTAAAATAATTATTTATGACAAATAAAATTTAAGTGTCGACGTTGGCTCACACGAATTTATAAAATAATGATTATGACATTGAATTCGCGATCGTCATACGCGTCATGAAACTCGAGTTGTTACATTCCACCCACATTAAGGGAGCGCCGTCCCGGTGCTTGTCCTTTCTTACTTGTCTTAATTTTTCTTACGGTGAGACAGCTTCCTTACGAATAGACGGTCTCACGTGCTCAAACGCAAAAACCACTTGATATAATACTCGTCTTGACTATTCCGGACCGTAAGTCAACATAACGATTGATAGTTCATATCAATAAAAATCAAAAATATAATTACAACTGCTCTTATTAATAAAGACAAAATAAGTCACTAACATATCCGGGAAAACATAAATCGCGTCATTTTTAAACGAAAGACTTTAGATGAAAAATCAACCCAAATCTTAGTTTGGTGATCATTTTAACAAAACAAAGCGCACATCGCTACGCAAAACCGAAACATATGCCGTTAACGAAAAGCAAAAGATACGTTGACAATCGAAACCAAAATATACATCAATAATCAAAATTGACATATATATTTATACGTCATCATCCTAAGACCAAAATATTCATCAGTATCCAAAAACCAAAATATACATGTCGCCCTCTCGGTCTTATTAAATAATGCCCCACCGGTTGCAAAAAATATTTCGAAGTAGACATGACCCCATCGAACGCGCTATAGCGCTATCAAACAAAATCACATATTCAATTAAGCACACATTCGCCTATTAGTCATTTTAAAATGACTTTATATATCTACCTAGCTTATCACCACGCTTAGCAACATTCATGCTTGCTTTTTATAAGTTTTAGCAAAATAACCGTGCTCACTTATTGGAAAGCCTCAGCAATGGTTATGCTTATCACGCGGGTTCATACCCAACCGTTTAGATTGCTCATTATACCCGGCTTGCCAGATGGCCAGCTTTTTGGAAATGATCTCGACTAAATCACGGTTAGATTTTGGCCAACCATAGTCAAGCTTGCGAGTTGACAACCCACAATTGACAATGGACTATCAGGCTTGCGCACCACTCAGATCAACCTTCATATATACCCAGGTAAGTATACCCTTCCACTCACGTCCTAAGCCATATCATGGCTTCACAAAAGCGACATAAGCTCTCATTAACATTCAAAGCACATAGCAACTAAAGCACATAATTCACATAATTCGGCGGCGATAATCCTGCTAGTAACACATATTGTCGAAAGACAAATTGAAAACAATCGAGAAAACAATTGAGCATCATGGGCTCGTTGCTCGTTTGACAAAAAATAAAATAAAAATTTCAACGTTTAGGCACCGCGACTGACTTAGTCAACTCGCTCCTAAAGCATCGCATCGAATCCTAGATGACTCAACTAATCAAGTTGAGATAACTACATACATTCCTAATTCAATACCGTTCGGCTTAAGGCGTTAGCTACTTTGATTGGTTCCCCAGGATGGGAACGGGTGTTACCCTTCGGCTAGAGTCACCAATCTTTTCGCTCCTTTATACACACACTAAGTGGTTACGTCAAAGAGTAAGGATCACTAACCTTAAGTCAGGTGTTGTTTAGTGCCTTATTCTGATCCTTGATGACATCATGTATATTTGCAACCACACTACCACCATATTCCATTTTGGGGAAAGAAGTCTTCTCACGGCCATCAGTTGATACATCAAAGGCAACATACTTCTAATGTAGGAGAAGTCTTCTCCATTTCTCGTTTCCACCCACCTTAGGAATCTTGCCTTCTCCAAGAAGATTCCTTCTCAGTGTCAGTATCAGGTTTACACCCTTTGTAGCTCAAATCTACCATTGCTTACTAGCACACCGACTACACTTGGTCTTAACATGTCTTCATAACAATTACCAGTCTACATTACCATGAACTAAATTTCACTCCTTTCTAGACACACTTGTTCCGAAAAATGCCATAGGTACTTTTCTCTTCGGGACGACTTGGTCATAACGACTCGCATGAGACTCTCTCTATGCAGTCAAAAGGAGTAGGGTTACTTGCATAATAATCTGTAGCAAGGGTAAAATATTTTCTCCCTTCGGAAGCTTGACCTAAACATTTATCCCAACTATTAAGCATTTTGAAGGTGACGATTCTTACCCGACATAGTGCGGTTCTTCCTAAATTATGCATAGTTGATCAAGTTATGCATAATTGAGGACCAAACGACATCATGTTCATCCTCGTCAAAACGTTCCTTTTTCATACGCTACACGCGTAAGTTATAATTTTTTTTAACATTAGATAAAAATAAAATAGAGTTGTTTCAAAAGAGAGAAAAGAAGATAGCACCATCTCCCATTCTCATTATTTAAGAGGGAATTTATTCATATTATTTTATTATATATATATATATATATATATATATATATATATATATGTATATATATACATGTATATATACATGTATATTTGACACCATAGGGTCAGTTTATGAAATTTGAAAACATATTTTTCTATTGTTCACACAAACAGTTTATACAGCAAAATCAGTATGATTTACGCAACGACATTTGTTCAACACACAAATTCGTTATTACAATTTACAGTTTTAAAATTATCAATTCACAAAGCATCATTAAATACAGTTTGGTCAACGGTCACAGTATGTTTCAAAAATAATACCCACTCATGGATAATGCAAGCAAGTATCACACGCGTGTGAAAGATCCACCAACCGAAATCATTTCACTCTCGTGATTAAGTCAATCCAGTAACAAGGCCACTCAAAACATCAATATCCATAATCATACAAACTCATAATTAAATTATAATCATAGTTTCATAACCATAATAATAACAATGTTAGGGGTAGTACACGTACAACTAAAAATCCCCCAAAAGTTACAATCTCTTCCAAGATCGATACATTCAATCATGATGATTCTAAGTTTCTAATACAGAAATTCTAACATATCCGAATGGCTGCGATGTTTACAAAACCAAAATACACCCGGCAGCATGACCTCACTAACTGGCACTAACAGTTTAGTGGCTATACAAGTGGTCATAACCAAATCCAAAAATAAACTACTAATAGAACTACTGAGGTCCTGGGGGTATTCTCTCCAAATCTACAAGTCGCTTATCCATCCCCAAAATACATTGCATCAATGTACCCTCATGACTGCTCATCTCTGAGACCATAGTCTGTAGCTGCTGAATCTGTGTGTCTCTCTGCTGCACAGTTACCTGCAAAGCCTGCACCTGCTGAGTCAATCTAGCAATCTCCTCGTCCCTCTGGGTCGCAGTTTGCTGACCCTACTCAACCTAAGCACCAACGTACTCCCACCTGTCTGCAGCATGAACCATCTGGGACGCCATTACCTGTACCTGTCCCTTAATATCAAAGACCCTCGGGCCTATCTCCCTTATAGTAACACCAGCTGCTACCTCCGCATCACTCACCTGGATTACCTTCTTCACCAGCTGCACATGTCCTTACTCTAGGTTACCCAAGCGGGTACTCAAGTCCTTGATCACCGAAGGAGGTACTGGAAGTCCAGGTGATGGGAGGGGAAAAGACGGTCCCTCAACAGCAGCAGTGGATGGACCTCCAACCTCGTAGACACTCTGCGGCTACACTACTAGCATTGGAGGTAGTGTGACGGGAGCCATCAGCCACTCCTCGTTCACCTCCTAAACCTCCTCCTCATCAAATCCCTCAGAGGCATCATCCTCAAAATCATCATCGCCAAATAACATGGCAATGTCCTCATCCATATCAACTACTGGAGCGATCATCTGCTCCTCTGCCTCATCTATCGGCTCAGCAACCTCCTCAATAGCAGGTATGACCATCGGCTCATCCACCTCAGCTCCTTGGGGCTCGCCCATCTCGCCCAACTCCCCCAATAATGGTACGTCGGCCTCAATCCATCCGTTGTTGTTGTTTGGGTTACCAGCATACCCTGGTAACGATCCAGGCGCGAAGAAATCGTAGGCTAGGTGTGGCTCCGGCTCATCTATGGGGAAGTCGAATACCCGATCCGGCGATAAAGGTTCGCCCATGATACTACAAAAGAAAAGAAATACTTATATTAGTAATCATCATACATATTTTTAATCATATGTAAAATTATACTCATCACATACTAGGATGGTTTCATGATATTGCATAAAATGCATAAAGAAAATCTTTAAGTTTTTCGCGAGATGCGAATACCAAGTTACGCATATATAACCATACATCATTGAACGGATACCATATATATATACTTATATAATCATTACTTATATCAAGTGTATCCCACTTGTTACGCACATAATATGCAATCAAATATACCACATAAGGGTTCTAAGGATCGGGAACAACATGCGCGCGGATATTGGATAACGGTGAAAGACTCGTGAAAATTTTCCGAAAACAATTGTATTCCAAGTTTTGTAAAACGACTTAGTTCACTACAACTCGTGCTCTGATACCACTTTGTAACACCCCCAAACTACGATACGCAACGGAATACAACATTTAGGGTGCTCCTTGATAATACATGCATACGAGTCCGAGTAGACGTTCAAAGATACGTTTAAAAAACACAATTTCATTTATTAGAAAGATCAGAGTTACATAGGTCCCAATACCAACGTAGAAATTTATTTCTAAAAGTCATAACACGACTTGGTTTCTAAAACATTAATTTAGTTTATGACACTACTTCGCCGAGACACAGTCCTTGATATCCGCGTTCTGTCCCATCCAAGCCATCGACATCAACTAACCTGAGATACAAGCTTAAAAACGTCAACAAAACGTTAAATGAATTCATAGAGTTTACAAATAACAGTTAGAACGCATATTTGGTTCAACAAAACATATAATATTGCTCGTAAGACAAGTTATAAAAACATTAATTTCCAACTAAATGATCCCATGTACCGAAACTTAACACATTCGTCCCGTAGGACGAAATTATATCCGAGAAGTATACCACTTCTCCTAATACTAACTACAAAATGTCCGTTCAGGGTGCTCACCAACGGATTCATACCCCGGACAGGGTTGTCAAACCCAATAAATCTATTTAATGCATTAGCGTTCACCTGCAACTAGGAAACTAACGGTCACACAGTAAAAGGATATACTCAATAGTAAATGGAATCATATTTAGTATCAAAACATATTGCTTTCTCATTTTCAAGACAAGCAAGTATCCCCCTCGCGGGTTTAAAAACATTTAAAACACTTAAAAACGAGGCTATGAACTCACCTTGATGGAAGCTGAAGATTAAATAACCGAAACAATCACGAACTACTCGATGACGAGCTCAACCGCGACTTATAATTTATGTCGCTTAATTATGATACTTCTAATGTACGATCGGCGATACGTACATCGTCACAGCATAAACATATATACTATATATGTATATGTGTATATATATATATATATATATATATATATATATTCATACATGTGATGAGAAATCCACTTGCGCCTTAGATCCTAAACTTCGCTTAATTGAGTTACGATCTTTCTTTCATTTATGTTGTACATCGCTTAATCGAAAATTTTTCTATTTTAGAATACTTTCTATTTTTTGTATTGTGTTGTTATGTCTTGCAGGTACAAAGGATTAAAAACAGAGAAAAATGAAGACTTTCGGTTAAGATTTGAAAATGTTTATGCGTTTTTCGAGATCAAGACAAAGTCGTTAATATTTCCCGAGCATTCCATCGGAAAGAGCACGAAAATTCGAGTAAGACAGTGCCTTCATTTCTTATTGGGTCGGATCGACTCATTATTATTATTAAAAACCCAAATGCAGGCCCAACTGCTTGTATTACTACTCCTAGCCCAACACAACTTATTAATAATCTCGGCCCAGTTCATGGAGTATAGCAAACCCAGCCCAATGTTACTTTGAATGATCCAGCCCAAGTTAAATTAGAGTTGGCCCAGCAATGAGAAAAGAAAAGAAATGATTGCTTAAACTGGACGCAGGGAAGATATAAAAAGAAAAGGAGCAGATCACGTTATATCTATCTTTCCATATCTCGTTTTTAATTTTCTTTTCATTCGTAGATTAGGATAGCAGTAGGAGTAGATTAGATAGAGTTTTTATTGTATTTTTTTCCAGTTCTTATGAATTAGTTTAGATTTAATTTGTATCGCACCGGGTTGATTTATTAAAGTATTTTTTTTCGGTTGATCGTTTATTGCTTAATGATTCGAATGGTTTGATGAGGTTCACCAGGTTTAGTTTTGAATTCGGTTTGATTTATTCGATTGCTTATCAACATGTTGAACGATTGTCGTTGCTTATTTAGTTCGGATTAAGCTTATTTTGTTCGATTCGGGTTCTCGGTTATGAGCTTATTTTCGTTTGCAGATTAGTGGTTCAGGTTTAGTTTAATCGTTTGTTCAAATTTTTAAGTATCGATAGAATAGTTTAAATAATGATCCGATTTGGTTTTTCTTATAGCTTGAGCTTATTCGAATCTTATATAAAAGTTTAGAGGATAGTTGTTTCGGCTTTTTGGCGTATTGCATTTTGATTCGCTTATTTGTTAAATTTATAGTTAAGGAGCTTATCGATTCTCGGCTTATTGATAGTTGTGTTTAAAGCTTATTTTCTGTTGGACGAAATGTGCTTAATTCATTTTCGGTTTAAGTTTAGACTTACTTTGTTAGGATTCGAACAATAAAAAAATCTATTTAGAAAGTGATTGTTTCGGTTGGTTTAAGTTGTTAATCAGATTTAGAGCACATATGGTTTAGTTCGGATCAAGTTTTTAGCTGCTTATTTCTATTGTGTTTGCAAAACTAGTTAAAAGAGATTAAAATGTGTTCTTGGGCCTTAGGATTCAAAACGAGATTGGTATAAATTGTTAGAAAGGCTTGTTGGATCTTATTATCTTGATCAGCCCACTATTGGTTCATTATTTGCGATTAACAGTTTGTTTGGCTTGTTTGTGTGACGTATTCGATTCAACTCATTGGCGTGGAGCTTAAGGGTTTAATAAGCTAGATAGAATTTGACTATTTTCTTTAGTTTATTAAATCGGGTGGTTACTTTTTGTTATCGGCTCGCAATTCGGTTCTACCTTCTTTCCTATTGCATTTTTTTAATAATTAGTTTATAATGTTTCGTTTAGCTTATTTGAGTATTATGCTTATTGAGTAGTTTTATTATATGTTTATTAAGTAAGTGATGAATAGTGAATTAAGTGTGGAATTTAATAAGTGATTAGTGATTAATAATTTGCAAAAATTATTTAGATTAGTGTTTTATTTAGTCAAACGGGCAAAAGCCATAAGATTAAGTAGGCATTAATCTAGTAATTAATATCTTGATAAAAAGTTGTTTTCAATATTAAGCCAACGTTTTGAGGAAACGATTATTTAGACGGATATTAATTCGCCATTAAGATCTAAAACTTCACACTTAAGAATCTATTCACTTTTACTTGACAAACATATTTTTCTTTATATATTTTTCATCTTATTAGCTTGCTTGTTAATTAGTTTAATTTAGGCTTTTTTTCAATTTAATTAGTTTTAAAACAAAAACAAAAATATTTGGCAATCAAGCATTAAACAAAACGCTTACGTGGATTTTGTAACATCCGAGAATTTTTGAAATTTTGAATGACGATTTCAATCTTTGACTTTTAGGGTTCTGGCTGACTTAATAAAACGAATCATCTAAATCACGTTATTGCACGACTCGGGACTCTAAAGCAATTTGATGTGAAATGCTATTTTCAGACAACTTTTCAGTTTACCCGAGACCAGGAAACAGTCAGAATGGTGACCGAAATGCCCTCAGCAAGAATTTAGAAGCGGGAAAATATTAAATTATATTTAATTACACGTTTTTATTATTAAATAAAAATATTTAATAAAAAACTTAAACATTTTTAATTAAAAGCGTTTTTTGAAATGCAGAATATTCGAGTTTTGAAATCCATTTTTTATTCTGACAAGACTAACCAGTTCACATAAATTAAATAACGAATATTTTATAAATGATATGAAAAATATTTATGAAAAAATATCAAATAAGTACTCATTTTTAATCAGAAAATGATTTTTATCAGAAAAATGATTTGGAAAACAATGGCGCAAGTTTCGAGATTTGAATCGTCCGTTAAGTCGCTCAAACGAGCCCCGAACCGATAGTTATAAAAACTTTATTAAAAAGTTACACTTTTAACCCCACACTATTTAAATTTGTCACTTTAGTTTATATATATATAAACTTATAACAAATTTTCATTTCCATCTCTAACACTACACATATACACTCAAATTCTCTCCCTCTCTCCCAAAATGCCGGCCACCACTGCCCCGCCGCCGGCCACCACCTCCGGCCACCGAAAAACTATTCCGGTGGATTTTTCCGGCGAACACCAAATGTGATCCTCATCAACGGATCTACCCGATCCCCATAGTCACTCGCCCTCACTCGCTGTCTCCTCTCCCCCTCCGGCTGTTTCAGCCCGCGCCCACCACCACCATGGTATCATCATCATCACCACATCCACCATAACACCACCATCTCATCCGCACCACCACGAGGGTGCGTTTGTTATTATTATTTTCTTTTTAAACAGAAAAATAGTGCATTTGGTTTAGTTATGACTAGGGGTGTTTGGTTCGATGTTGTCAGCCGAGAGGGGCGGCAGCCGCCACATGTAGGATGCGTTTGGTTTATAGATGCACCAAAGGGTGCGTCGGGTTTGGGGTCTCAGCCGGCAAGGGTGCGTTGGGCTTTATGGCAGCCACTACCAAGGGTAGGTTTGGTTTAACATAGCACCAACAAGGTGCGTTTGGTCTGTTTACAATAGCCTTAGGGTGCGTTGGTTTGTAGTTTGCACCAACGAGGGGTGCGTTTGCTGTTGTTTCAGCCAAACAGGGTGCGAGTGGTTTGTTGAAAACGAACTGGTTGCATATTAGGTGCGCTTGGTTGTAAAACCACCCAAAAAGGGTGCGTTTGTTGTGGGACAACCACCACCCGAAGAGGGTGCGTCCGGTTTTGGGTCAACACAAGAAAATGGTGTTCGTTGGTTGTTATACAAGACTAGGGTCAGTTTGGTTTTGGCAGGTTCACAGCCAAGGGTGCATTTTGGTTAGATATGTCGCACCAGGGGTGCGTTTGGTTTTGGTTATGGCAACTAGGGTGCGTTGGGTTTGGGGCAGCGGGCACAATAGGGTTTGTTTGGTTTAGACAGAAACGCCAAGGGGTGCGTTTGGCTGTCAAAACAGCCCAAGGGTGCGTTTGGCTTAACCGAAACAACTTGAAGGCGT
>BQNB010133676.1:0-18427 GCA_026074375.1 Tanacetum coccineum
ATTTTTCAAACGACACATTTAGAGGTCGTTCTCCTGTATCTAGCGCTGTGTATTATGAAGTAGCACCCCAAGTGGTATTCTGCTGCGTTGTCCTAATTTTGGGGGTGTTACATATAACTTTCTCGTTTTGCATAAGCACGGCACCCAAACCCTTATGCAAAGCATCGCAATAAACAATGAAGTTTTCTGATCCCTTAGGCAAGGCCAGAATGGGTGTGCTACACAGCTTTTATTTAATCAATTGAAATGCGGCTTCCTCCTTCTCCCCCAGTCAAACTTCACATTCTTCTAAGTCAGCTTAGTCATTGGCTTGGCGATTTTGGAAAAGCCTTCAATGAATCTTCTGTAATAACCGGCGAGTCCTAAAAATTGGCGGATCTCTGTTGCACTCTTAGGAGATGCCCAATCTTTATTTGACTCGATCTTTGCAGGGTCTACATGGATGCCTTTGCTATCAATCACATGTCCGAGAAACTGTACTTTTGGAATCCAAAATTCACACTTGGAGAATTTTGCGTACAACTCCTCAAATTGACTTCCTCCATGGAAGTCATCATCCTACGCTCAGAAGCCTGTAAGGCTCTAACATAACCAACATCCTCAGCTCTGTCAGCAGCTCTAGCAATAGTCCGAGCGTCATGACCAGGGCTACGAGTCAAACCCTGTCCGGCCTCAATAGCATCAACAAAATCATACTGACCTCTAGGTGCTCTAGCAGCAGCAGCAGCTGAACTCTCTGCTACATTACACCCAGGTGGGGGAGCAGTAAGTACAAATCTCCTCTAAGGTGGCTGGTCCTCCTCGGGGATGTCCTCTCTCATACGGATCATGGCTGCCCTATGACCAATGGTGTCTGATCATAGGTAGGGTTGATGGGAGGTGGTGATGGTAGAGGTAATGGTGATAGGGGTAGTGATCTAGCAGCAGATGCATCAATCAATGCCTGGGTAGAAGCGGTTATGGGTGTCTGAGGCCTAACAAATACCCTCGCTCCGTGATGTTTAGGTGGTGGTGGTGTAGCAGCAGTCTCGTTCTCCTCGAACGGTTCAGTTGTCATCAGGAATCCTTAGGGACTCTTTCCTCCTTAGCATCCTTAATTTCAAGTCAATGTTCCTCACTTGGATCCTCGTCAGATCCTTATCCTTATACTCATCATCAGTCCTGACTCATCAGAGATAATTCAATAGAATCTCTGCATCTAGTGTCTCCTCCATTGGTTTCCGAGTCAGCGATGTATCTTGGTGACTCAGTTGTCTTAGGTGAAGCATCTTCAGCATATGGCTAATCCTCGGCCTGGCTGTCATCATCAGATGGTACGTGATGCTCTGGGTGCTCTGGTTTTGGAGCATGTAGTGGTACATGCTCATCCAACTCCATAGGATCAGGTACATAGGCAGGTGACAGTGGTGTGCCTGCCCTTGTTGGCGTCACCTTCACTCCGTAGGGTCATATTCGGTATCTCGTGGCATTCTCGAAGTGGAATACCCATGATGATGGTCTGTTTAATCGGATAGATACGGGACGTATAGGTAAAACAGTGGATGAAGCGTTGGTTTGAAGACATGGCAAATCTTTCTAATCATAATATAAACTTGTTATAACTATATTATATAATACCATCATTATATACGTAATGTATTAATAAACACGTATATAAATTGGTAAGCACTTAGTACAATCAATTAATGCTACAATGATGTATGACGTGTAAGCATGTATACTAGATGCAAATAAGTAATGTATGCATGTCCCTTCGAAAAACTTTCGAATGACATAACGTTTGAAAACGGTTATAGACCAAGTAAAAACGTTTGACCTGGTTCTCTTTATCCTTGCTCTGATACATCTGTAACACCCCCACAAAAAGGCGGCCGCAACGGAATATGATGTTTCTGGGGGTTATTTAATGTATAGTTCAATAGACCACAAGATTTTAGAACGACCATTATAAGGGGTCTTAAAACTGATACATTGGAATTTCTTAAGTGGTTCGATACAAAAAGCTCATGGGCTTTTAACTTGTTTATCTGTAAATAAAGATTCACATCATAACAATATTTCCAAATGTAATGCATGCAAATCTATATGACAATGACTTCAAATGACGACCAGCCAATGTATCCGTGACTTGTACCCTTATTGACCTGAGAAAACATGTTTAAACAGTCATTAATAATGTTGGTGAATTTTTGTTTATAAAATTTTAATTAAGTGAGATAGCAAGAATTTTTTTTTCCCTGTAATAAAAGTACAAAATTACAATATCGGGGGGGGGGACACCACCCCACCACACAAACACCCCCCCCCTCCCCCCGTATTACGAAACGCACTAAGCTCATGACACCGAAGCTAAACATTGTATGTATATCAAATACATAAAATGACTTTTGCCCGATGTGGTTGTTAACCCAGTACACCTCACATTTTTTGAAATAAAATGTATAACGTTCGGCGTTTTCGGCTCAACCGGTAAACTAGCAAGCGCTACTTGCCCGAACGGGGATGTTAATCCCATATAGATCATTCATAAACATTGCGCTCACATTATTCAATTAACAATTACATTCTATGAAATAAACAGTTCATGAAGCTATGTGCTAGTGGGTTTTATGAGCAACTTAGGCCAATTCGTAATTTTGAATTTAAAAGTACTTGCATCCTATTGTAAAACAGACTATGATCGCATCCCCGAGATTTGATGAAATGATTGAAAAAGTATAAAAGTGGGGACATATAACTCACTCAAGTAATGATAACAGAGAAGTAGTTTAGTGACACGAAAAATCGATGCAAAAGACTATATCCAAACTAGAATTAGTAATTCATATTCACTAAACGGGAAAATAATAATATAAATACTTGCAAATCTTGTCCCTAGTGTGTGCTTGAGTTTGAGAAAATATCGCTTGTTTATTATTATGATTTTTCATGAAAACTAGGCCAAATATAACGGGTCATGTCCTATTATTAATAATCATGTAAACTACGATATCGGATATTTTAGAATCTAGATCCGTTAGGCGTTTGGTGGTTAATTCATGTCGGGCCTTAGTTGGTCTAAAATGTTTAATTTAATTAAGCGAAGGTTTATGACTGAAAACAAATTAAAAGTGTTATACTTAAGTTTTATTTATAAAATTGGGTGTCAAACGTGAAGTTTTAATATTAAATTTTGGATCGTTACTGACGAAAATTTCAAACCAAAAGTGATTTGAGAAAACTAGGCCATGCGTCAAATAACATTTCGTCATTGAGTCTTTGTCCAAAAAGGTCTTTTAAACGGGTTTAATAATCGTCGCCCAAACATGTGTGTGTCGCGACTGGGTTTTAAGCAGAAACCATAAATTTGGCTAAGTGTTGTATACATGGTACACGGCTGACTTTGCTCACAGTTTGTGACTTTGATATTCAGTATTAGGACGAGATAAAAGCATCTTTGTAAACTAGGCCAGGTTGACAATAATTCATCATTTTTTTGTTTTGTTGTTAGGGGTCGATATCGAGGTCAAAACGTAGCACAAAGTAAGGGGTGTCGACCTCCGGGTTCTCAACAGTACTTACTGTATGACAGCTGGATACTAACTACATGGCAACGGTTACTAACTTTGGGCCATTCATGATTGCGCACTCATTACTCAACCGTTTTTCAATGATTCATAATACCTAGTAAACTTCACTAGGCCAATATAACTAGCAAATTAAAATTTTGGAATTTATGGAGTCATGTTTATAGTCGTGTTTTACCCCCTAAGTTAACCCCTTTTAAAATAATAAAAGAAAACCAAGATGAGCCAATCCTGTGATTTTCCAATTCGATTTGTATACACAAAACACAATTTAGACAAGTAGAGGCTTAATCTAGGGCACTTAAATAACATGTTTTAAGTTACTTATCCGGGGTGGTAACACCCAAAACAATTGCATTGCTCCTATTTTATTCGAACATCAAAAGGGTGCAAGGTTTTCAAAATCGTTTTATCAATTCTTTTCTACTTAGGTTTTTCTCAAGCACAACCTTAATGAACATATTGATTGCATAAATAAAATGATGGGATTAAAAGTGTAACATACAAGGTTGAAGAAAGCGTGTGTGGGCCTTGAATTCTGAATGTAAAACCCTTAATTCAAACACAAAGAAAACCCTAGCTCGGCTTCATAAACAATCTCTGTTACCCAAACTGTTTACCATACGTCCTCATCGTGCTGGTCTCCCACTTCGTTACCGATTAACAATGTTAACTACTCTTATTTGTTTGAAACTTCGATATAAACAGAAAAACCCAAGGAAGTCGATGGGGTTTAGGGTTTTTCAAGATTTTGGGCGGTATAATGAAGATACAAAAGGAAAGTGTGGGCTTATGTGATTGATGTGGAAGAGTTCGAATGGATAAAGAGCCAAAGAAAGCTGGAGGAAGTATGATGATAGCCTGAGTTGTGTTGATCATGATTTGCATGCAAAGTGCAAGGCTTCTTATATTTACAAGGAATGCAGGCATAGTGTTTCAATTTTGTGTCACGTTCTCATGTTAATCCAAGTGGGGTAAGAATTTATTGGGTTCTAATCGGTCAATGCATAGTAGATTAAAGGTGATTACTGTGGATTTCTTGGGGGCAAAACCAATGAGAGTAGCAGCTATAAATCACGAGCAGGCGTGGGTTTAAGAGAAAAGTCTTTGGGCTTTTTACATATTGGGTAAAAGGAGTTATTTTAGGATGGGATTCTTTTTATCTTCACTCATAAGTTTTATCTAGTTTGTAGGGATTTCTTTTTGATCCTTTGCATAACACGGTTTGAGGACTTGGAATGAGGGGATACACGATTTTTGAAAGCTAGATTGTAGGATTACATGGACTTTCATCCAAGTTTATTAAGTTTCCTTAGGTATAAGAGTTAAAACCTTGGTGTAGTTTATTATTATTAGACTTTTAAATAATTTTTTTGATAGGATAAAATGAAGTTGATCATGAATTTTTCTCGACCGAGAATATAAAACTAATATGATGAATAACGACGGGTCAAGTTAAGTCTTGATAGGCTTTAGGTCAAAATTTTAACTATACGATAACTTTTGATGTCTATAGATTTAACTAGTGTGGTCAATGGTCATAACGTGCAAAACTCAAAAAATGAAAAGGTAATACTGAATAATTGTGATCGTAATATGACCTGAACAAACACAGGGTGTTATACTTCCACAAGATGTCTAAATTTTTCATCATCTTGCGGTGTTTGACCTTGGGTTGGTTTTTTTTAAACAAAATAAAAAGATTGTATTAATAATTGGTCAATTAAGTAAAAGAAAATGTTATTTTCATAAACTTCTGCTTGTATGCTTGCATTGTTCTAACACACACAATAATTATATTCTTTTATGGAGCATATATTGTTTTACAAAAATGTTGGTTGTATCTAAAATGGTTAGAAAAATCATTCATATTACTTATAACTGTCAAAAAAACTATGCATACTATGAAATAACAACAAAATAGTTTTTCGCACATCGCAAATTATTTGACATCTTGAAGTAATAAGAAATTAACTGGTCACTTATTCGTCAACCTCATGCTTACATGCTAGTCTTAGGTTTAATGGAACACACTTTGAAAATCTTTATTTGTTTTCTTTTAAAAGAGTGTTCGTGAGGGTCAAAAAAGATTTTGAATATATATCATATCATTACTCAACTATGATTGATGTATTTATTGAATCTAATTGACAACTTTTTCGAGTAATTGACACAAAATTCAGATTCGTATCTGTCAGCTTTAAAGATTATATTCAAAATGTAACAAGAGATTTTATCTTAAACCTTACATACTCAATCACACTTGATTGATATGAAAATAATGACATCCTTTTCCAAGACGATAAGAATATGCATTGGATCATAACTCACACTTGTGTAAATGATGTCATATTAAGTCTACTTGTCCAATAGTTGTGTTTCAAATATTTGGAAAATATATGCATAAAATACACAATGAAATAGGATTGACGACTTGAATATTTTATCCAAAATATTCAAGTAATTTACCTTGCAATGCATTTGGTAAAGTCGTCATTTCCGAAAAGGCAAACATGAGCAAACGTACAACATTTGTAACTTTGCTCAAACAATTCAAAAGCACAGCTCAAAGCTCAAATAAGCATACTATTTCTTATTCACCATATGAGAACCCTTTAACCATCTAAGGTTAGGGCTAGGAATAATTGAACATATTCCACAAACCATTTTTGTGCCTTGTTTAAATAAGTAATCGTAAGAGGATTTTGAATATGAAGATGATTATTATTCAAACGATAATCAATCTATCATCAATTCAATTTACAAAAATTAGAATAGACATGAATCGAGACTAGGATTTATCTAGATCACGGAAATATCAATCAAATGACCATAGATATTTTTCATGTCTACATGCTTAACCATCCTCGATTATTACATGAAATCACGAAGTCGATTATAAGACAACAAGATCAGTCATCAAATTGAAACTCACACTTGCAATGAAGATGTCTCATTGAGTCTAAAGTGTTCAAATGTTTATATTACTAGATATGGTCAAATTATACATGCTAACTTAAACCATCTGAGTAGGATTGACGAACGTATAAATTTCCATCGGGAAAATCATAAGTACTCCAAACTTAGAGCAAGACTTGGATGTCATTTCCAAAAACTCAAATTGAGAACTCTTATAGCTTATATAAGCTTCTCTTAATAACCTAATGTCAACACCATCTCTTAAATAATACGAAAATGATCCTTGCCCAAATTTGGCACCTCCCTAATCGATGGTCATTTGTCCTATTTTATCTTTCGGTTTAGGTTTAAAATCCACCCTATGGCATATAGATTTAAAATGT
Source organism: Tanacetum coccineum (assembly GCA_026074375.1). Classification (NCBI taxonomy): domain Eukaryota; kingdom Viridiplantae; phylum Streptophyta; class Magnoliopsida; order Asterales; family Asteraceae; genus Tanacetum; species Tanacetum coccineum. The sequence goes on from BQNB010133676.1 coordinate 6,869, forward strand.
CTTCCTCTTTGTGAATCAATTTGCTTATATAAAGTCCCATACATACATGTAACTAACCTATAGTAAATCATTATTATTTATACAAAGAAACATTCACAAGATATTAAGGTAAATAACCTTAATTGGATTTCTTTCATAAAGACATGCAATGTTGCATTCTTTGATACACTGCTCTTATAGAGCAATTTACACATTGTCACTCTTTAGCATACGCCTAGGTTCTAGATGACTATTCTCTCCTTATACTACAAACTGCTTGCTCCTCTCATTAACTTAGAATCCAACGTATTTGATTAGGATTATGTGAACCAAAATTAAAGCATGTTAGTTAAGTCATGTTAGGCCCTCTATGAAACGGATAATAAAATTTCTATCTTTGACTACACTTCATAGAAAATTAGGGAATTTTGTTTTGTGCTAAATGGAGAATGACTACTAGAGAATCTATTGCGTTAGAAATTCAATTTGACCTAACGGTTGAATTGCTTCCAAGAGTGAAGTTGGGTTCGTGGTATAACCCATAAAAATGGTCGTGTTTAGCCTGAATTGAGCACCACTAGTGATAGTCTCATATTCATTCTCAAATTTGATTAAATGGCTCTTCTTAAATATGTCTAATGATAGTCTACATCGACAGACTTTGTATTTCATCAGGAGTGCACATTAAGCAAATAGAAATTAGGTTTCTCCTTAGTCAATCTAGACTACTTGCATATATGTGCTTTGAAGTTTCAAGATGATAATGTGCTCCCATGCTAATGCAATTATATGCTTTCATGTTTATTTTAATGCTCAACGTTTATTGGCTTAGCTATTGAATGCATGTCTGTTGTAAAAGCGTTTGCCTTTTTCTAGCAATTTAGATAAAATATCTCTTAGTTTATCTAAATAACACATGCTCCTAAGTGCTAAATGCTAACATGTTTTACATGATGATTGCATTTAAAATTATCACGTTTTGTATGCGTCATTTTACATGACTTACGTGTTAATTGTGCACCTACACTATGTTAGTTTAATGTATGACAAATAATTATTTAAATGTCTATAGTTATTACACATTAATCTGTTGATTATTGTGTTGGATGCATACTTAGATAAACTTGCATGCTTATATCTATATATCTTATGCATCTAGGTATATATTTCCTCACACTAGAATATTTCTCTTCGCGTCCGTGTCACAAATCTAAAAAGTCAAAAGAGTCATTAAAAGGGTTTATATCCTCTTGAGTTCTTCACTCACACATTACCTTAATTATCTCTTGCTTTCTTATAAATAGTATACTCTTTGTCACGACAGGTTAGATGCAAATCTATATACCCTTTCCATGTAGGTTGACAACTTAAATATTTCATTTGAAATATTCAAGTTATCTTTTAACTTGTAATCGCATATCGTTTTAAAGGTCATATCCGAAAATCCCTATTCAAGCCTTTTAACAACATTAGTTAAAACGCTCTCCATTTCTCTTTGACGAAAACATTCTTTCTCTTCGACGAAAACATTCTTTCTCTTCGACAAAAACACTCTTTGTCTTTCGATCACACCTCTTTCTTCTCACTCAACCACGCCTCTTCAACCATAGAGATGGCTAATCTCTTTCCTGCACTATTTCCGCTACCACCTTTTAGACAACCGTTATACTTCGTCATGTGATTGTTCTATGTAAACATTCGCAATGCTCGAGAAAGCTACATATAACTTTGTGGAGTGTAGTTTATCGTACGTTTAACCACCATCCATCTTGACTTGTCAAGCTCATCACCTCTTCTTCGTTTGTTGTATTATGTTTTATTATTCTTTTTTATAATTTTTAGGATTTGAAACACACCGAAGATACCGTCCACTATTTTCTTCTGGACAATGTCCAAAAGGAAACATCTCCTCGAAAATGGTGCATCTGAAGATAAAACATCGCCGACATCCATCTCTTTACCCATCAAGCGCAATCACTAAGTTATCTTCGTCTTGGTCTAAGAAGATAGAAACACATTGTAATTCTTTCTTCTTACTTACTAGTCCTCGATTCTAGGTCTATTCTACATTTCTGAGTGTGACAAATTGATTACTGCATCTAAAGTATTTAAGATTCTTTATGACGAAATGAAAATTTAAAATGCCCTCCTTCACAAAATTCGTCAATCAATTGCCCTAAACATCCCCTTCTGTTGGGCGATCTGCACCGCCCCAGCCTAATCTGGCGGGCCCCTAGATATGTATGGGACAGCCGCGTAGCAGGCTTGTGTATCATGTCGATTCTTTTTTAATCATAAAACAAAATCCTTTTTCTCTCTCTTTCTTCTTGTCACGAGAAACATCTATCCTCCTGTCACAATACACATAAGCATTGTTGTTATATTGTCATTAGTCAAGTGAATTTCTATTCCATGAAAATGCATCTCAGTCTCAAACACAATCCTTACAATCGTCATACTTACAAATCCCCTCACATCTTGGTCTTCATTTCTCGTAAGCATCTTTAATCACCTCAAATGGCCTTTTCACTTCTAAATGGTTCTTCTCACTTTCAATAGTCCTCTCACTTCTAATAGTCTTCTCACTTCTGATAGTCGCTTCTCCTCTAATAGCCTTTTTGCTTCTAACGTTTCCTCTCACTCCTAAATGTTTCTTTTTCACTTCTAATAAGTCTTTTCACCTCTAACGTTTCTTCTCACTTCTAAACGTTTCTTTTCTCTTCTAATAGTCTTGTTACTATTAAAATTCCTCATATATCTCGTGACAACCTAATTATTTCGTTCGAAGTATATAAGTAATTTGCGAAATGCAAATGTCACTCCTTCACAAAACTTTCCACTTTCTAGAAGGTGAAGAACATAAAGAAGATCCTCAATCTTCAAGTGTTATTGAGTTACCACATTGTTGCGTCTCTCTTTATTCTTCTACCATGAAAGAACTGCCACCTCACTTCACATACCCGCCTTTGTTCCTCAACATTGTCTACCAACAAAACACCAAACAAACCTTTAAATTCCCAATCATCCATCTTTGTCTCGATAGGATCATATGCACATCAATTGTTAGTGCAAATGATATATCAATCATTGACTGACAACCTTTATTTGAACACCTTCCCTTACTTTAGTCTTGCTCAATTCTTCTCTACCTCTTTAGGCTTTATGGTATCTTTTTCTCTTTTCATCTAAGAACTTATCGTCTCTATTCTCGTCTAATTTTCTTATATATATATACACACACACACACACACAACACACCCTATATTTATATAGTTATATATATATATATATATATATATATATATATATATATATATATTGGCATATCTCGCCAAGATATTAAGCGACATTCGTCTACCTTTAAAAGGTCTTTCTCACAATATTTGTGTCTCAATAAATAAATGAATCTTATTCTCGTTTATTAAAGTTCGGTCGATTCTGTAGTCTTTAACATAACGCTCGAGTCTTTTATTTTAAATCATTAGGTAGTTGATTTTGATGTAATAAGGGTTCATGTGTCTTCTGGTATCTATATTCTTTTTCAAGGTATCATTATTTTTGAATAATAACACTAAATGTGGGTGTGAAACTCTAATCTTGCTATATATATATATATATGCAACCTCTAAATCTGAAATGATATATATATATTATATATATATATATATTATGAATTATATATATAATATGCATTGTCTATAACTATATTTTGTTGTGACACATCCATATCTTGATTCTTTGGTGCCCCAAACAAGGGGGAGCATACACTAAGGAAGAGCACTTGCAAGCGTCCTGCTCATTTAAATTGCATCGAACTTCTCAAGCATCGTTGGTAATTTATTTATGGATCCGTTATAGTCAATATACAAGAAATGTAATTATCAATGATGGATGCAAATGGTAAGGGGTGAGGTAGGGAGGAGCTAAGAGATAAATGTGGGTAAATTTTTTTGTTTTTTGTGTTAAGGCCAAAAATTGGAGTTGGTTTTAAACCGTGATGATAAAAAAAAACTTCACTTGGGATGATGCAAGCTCACCTTTTAGGAAGATAGGATCGGTGGTATTGTAAAATACGATGAAGAGTAATTCATACTCCATATACTTCCCCTCCTCACTTTAAAATCACCCTCACACCATTAAGGTCCTATTCTCATACCTTAATTTATAGATTTGAAGTACTACTCTCTTTTCATGCTTCTATCATCTATCACGACCTCCTTAAAAATTTATTCTACGAAAACCGACAAAATCCCTCAACCTTATTTTTTTCTGATTTTCTTCTTCATTCCTTCAACATTTAGGTGGAGCACCTATCTTTTCCTTATTCCTTCTAACCTATACACTCTGATAGTACATACCTTCTTTTCTAGATACTTTCATTTCTCATGACCTTTTCTAAACTATCAAGAACATACAATCATTTTCACTTTTTGTATTTCTCAATCTTCTCCTCATACCTCAAACCTTTATACTCGGAGCACCTACCTTCTTCTCATTCCTCCAACGTATATACATGGAGCACGTACCCTCTTATCATGTCTTCTTCTCAAACCTTCAACGTATATGCTTCAACCATTATCTACATAATATCTTTTTGCTTCGACAAAAGGGAGAGAAGGGAGTGTAAACGAGTAACTTTTAAACTTCACTATGTGTTATAGTTTACATAGTTTGTCATCATCAAAAAGGGGGAGATTGTTAGTGCAAATATTACGATATTTAATCTATACGATCTTTTTATGTTTTGGTGATGACAAACATGTGACTTGTAATACGTAACGTAAAGTGCGCAAGTTACTCGTAATCACAAATTATCAATGCATACTTGCATCCACATCTCTCGACGTCTCAAGTCTACATCAACACCGACATTTGTTTGCACCCGACGTAAATCACGTAAGGTATGTACAAACAACATTAAACTTGTAGGATGATCAAAGAAATAAGTTTTTGTCTTAAACTTTATATTTTTATAAATATAACAAAACTATTTCTCAAAAATTATTTAGACAAATTATTTTTGAATTATAAAGAAATGTTTTATTTGGTAATTATTTTGAATTTCAAAATCTGGTCATTTCCCCCTAAAACAAGTGTCACTTTCACCAGATTTCACCTTCACCACAAAAAGACAAAAACAAGAGCGTCTGTCAGGGCGGTCCCTTAAATAGGCCGGCGGCCCCCTTAAATACCGACGACCCCCTAATATATTTGGGACCGCCGTTTCCTGACAGGCTGTTTTTCAGCTCCTATAAATAGTGGGTCACCTCCAACTATTTTCATAACCCTTTTGCACGATTTTCTTTCAGTTCTTTCTCTCTCTAGATCTCACTAAATCTCTTTAAATCTTTGATCATTCAACTTGGTTAATCTTGTTTAAATGTGATCAAATCTTCTATCCTTTCCTCCTTTCCTCAAGTGCAAGAGAAGAACTTTCGTCATCGCCAAGATACGAAGTTATGTAGTCTAGTTAGTTCATTTGTAACATTTGTTACATATAGATCTAGTCCATATCTTTCAATCTTGTGTAGTTGTGTAGCTTTGGATAGTGTATAAATCCGGAAGTGTTGATGTCGCGTTAGTTAGTATTTCGGTCCTCAAAATACAAGTATGGGTGATAGATTGGTTCTAGCTAAGATTAGGACTCGACATTTAGCTTAGTATTAGAAAATATTATAAACGATGCAGTTTATGTGTTTAGGCTATAAAACACAAGGTTTTTTATATTCGGCCATAAAACATAATGGGTTTGGTTGTACCCGAAGAAGGGCTCGACATCTAGCTTAGTGTCGGAAAATAATGTAAGCATTGGTATAAGGTTTTCTCTGTCGAAGGGAGCTTGTTAATTAGTGAAGTAACTCTCGAGTTGGATACTTGAGGAGTAGAGTAGGGCGAAGAGGAGCTTCGTAACCGAACCACTATAAATCACCATGTCGGTTGCATTTTCTTTTACCTTTTGCTTTACTTATTTTCTTACATTTACCGCTTTACTTTTATACTTGCATTGTGCTTATGATTGTGTGAATGGTTGTGTATATATTGTTAGTTAAGGTTGTGTAGTTCTTTGTACTAAATATTATATGTGTGGTTATATTGTTAGAATATATGTTTGATATTGTTAACCTATCATCGAAACTTCTCACATTGCGTCAAAATTGATCGGGTAATTGATACAAATGATTTAAAGTTTTTAAAGGAAAACATATTCACCCCCCTTTACGATTTCCACAAAAGATATTTATGGTGCGTTTGGTTCGAATATAAAAGGAAAGAATAAGTGGTTTTGTTAGTTTTGATATTGTGATCGTGATGGTTGAAAACATATATTTGCTATGTAGCTTATTTTGTATATGGCTTATTATTGGCTTATTTATTAGCTCGAATAGCTTATTTTGGGCTTAATAGCTCATGGCAAAAAGGGAAAGATACAAGAAGGGTATTTTTGGTTATTACTCTAGTATGTCATATTTTGTGGACTATTTTATTAGCTTATGGTGATAACCAAATGCGAAACGTAGCTTATTAGCTTATTTTTTTTGCTTAATAAATATATATTGGAGCTTATGGGCTCACGGACCAATAAGCAATCAATAAGCCATAGTTTATTGGATGGATTATTGTGGTCTAGATTACTTATTTGCTTATTGATTTGAGCTTATGTATACTAATGAACCTTGGTTTGGGCTTAGAACGTATATTGGATACATAAAAACCTTAATGGACCCTTGTTGGGCCTTAAAGTCCAATAAGAGTTAACTAGTCGTTTAGAGGATTTTGACGAACTTTTGGGAAGCAAAATATACTTGTGATGTTATATTGAAAGTCATTTTGAGAAAGTATCTTGGTAAACGTCATGAAAGGTGATTTTTGAAATTTGGTCGAAAAGTGCCGAAATATTGGAACTTGTTTGAAAATAAGGTTTAAAAACCTTGAGAAATGTCATTTAAACGTACGGGTCATGCCAAAATTTTGTAAAATGTATATACTTAGAATTTTTACTTAAAACATGATTTTTATTTTTAATAATAAAATATTATTATTTTATTATTATAATAAGTTGACTAAAAGACGAAAAGTATAATTTTTCACGAAACCTTTCTAAAATGTTTAGCAAACATAAACGTTTCATTTCCTAAAGTATAAGATGATATTTATGGTAACTAAGTGTACCGAATGGACTTATCGAGATATATTTATAAGTATGTATTATAATTATTTACTTATGTTACTTATCTATTTTGCTAAATAGTATAAGTATAAGTATATTATACTAAGATATGGATTTTGATGTGGTATTTTTGGAGTTAAGTAGTCAACTATCACACCAATAAAACGTTTAAGATTACCATACAACAAGCATCTAATCTCTATGCATCATACCTGGAAAACTATTTTTGGAAATGAATGATTAAAATGGGACATTAACTGGACTAGGTCGTGTGCGGACGTCGTTGCATTTGCTTGTGTGATTGAGATTTGGTTGCTAAATACTTGCTTGAGGTGAGTTCTCGTAGCCCCATTTTTACTGTTTTTCTGTTAGGGGAAAATGATACTCAAATGTGTTTTGAACTGTTTTCTGAACTGTGCGAAACGTGGTTTTGTTTTTGGGACAATTAATGTGCTTATGACTGCTATGTGAATGATATGTGTTGGTACGCTTTGTTGTGTGATCTTTCTATGTGGTTCTTCACCCTAAACATACTCCAGCTGGTAGTCTTTAGGTGTGGCATGTCATCGGGGTTACGACCCTAAGAGCGTTGGTACGCGCTGGTGATAAGACTAGCGGGGATGCTAGGTCTTGGTACATGATTAGCGGGGATGCTAAATCATGGGTTCTTGATTGTTCTACATATATTCACTGCCATATGGCACAATTGTCCAACTGTTTGAGATATTGGCACATCGACTGGGTTTTAAGTCAAGCCTACGAGCTCACCAACATTATTGTTGACGTTTTCGAGTATTATTTTCAAGTGAAGTTAATGATCGTTAAAGTGAGGTGCTTGTAGCAGACTTTTAGAGAATCTTGTAGGAATCTTGTTTGAGAAGTCTTGCATTTTGATGTTTGTTAGGAATTTGGTTTCTTGAGGATTGAGGATAAGATTGTATGGACCCCTACGAGGGCTTAAGATTGTAATAATTGGCAACTATGTGTTATGTTATTGACTTGGGACATCACTCAAGGTTGTATTGAGGTTGATGGTCATCATGACACTTATCATTTATGCATTTTAGATTTTATCTATTTTGTATCTTGTGCTATGATTGATCATTATGTTGCATTCTCGTGTTTCCGCCTATGACAGGGTATGACAGAATGGTAATCAAAGCTAAGGTTATAGAGAACTAGGTGGTTTGGCCTAGACTATAACCTAGGAACTACATATAGTGGTGTCATAGGATCAATGTGCGCAGTGTTCCGCTTATACGTGCTTATGTGGTTATATAGTATATAGTACTAGTTAAGTCCGTCATTAAAATATGTGAGCCTAATACTAAGTACAACTGGGAAAGGATACGGGTATACATACGGTGGCCAACGTAATTATAAACATATCATGACTCACACATATTTAGTATTATCGTCCGCACAAATTAGTGTTGACACCTTAGGATTGTATTGTGCGTAGTATAGCATATTAAGTTATCCTATACGTGTTGACCATTCCACCTACCTAACATTGCCCATGATTCTCCCTCGTGTAGATAATGCGACCTACGATGACGACCCAAAGTGCTGGTCGGCCTCCTACTGCATCACGAGGAGGGAGAACGGGTAGACGAGCTGGTAGTGGTGGTGGTAGGACTAGAGGTTGTTCTGGTGATCAGGGTGATGGTAGGATTGATGGTTAGGGTGGCCAAGTAGGTGGCCAAGGTAGTGATGTGAATAATGGTGTTAACGGAGTCCCCGATTTCTCCACCATTATTGCATAGTAGTTGCAGAATTTACTCCCTATTATTGTAGCCCAAGTAGGTGACCAAGGTAGAGGTCAAGGAAATGGTAGGAATCTGAACAACGATGTCGTCAATGACAACATCCAGGGTGATGTTAGTAGGGGTTGTACCTACAAGGAGTTCTTAGCTTGTAACCCTAAGGAGTATGATGGTAAGGGAGGTGATATAGTGTATACCCATTAGATTGAGAAGATTGAGTCAGTTCAGGATATGAATGGGTGTAAGGATAGTTAGAAGGTGAAGTACACTGCTGGTTCATTTGTTGTTAAGGCTCTCACGTGGTGGAACTCTTAAATCCATACACGAGGTCGAGAAACTACTATAGGAATGTCTTGGGAAGACTTTAATATTTTGACTAGAGAAGAATTTTTCCCTAGTAATGAGATGCAAAAGTTAGAAACTAAATTATGGAAGCACGCCATGGTCGGGGCTGGCCATGCTACATATACTGATAGGTTTCATGAGATGGCTAGGTTAGTGCCTTACTTCCCTGAAAGTAAGAGGATTGAAAGGTATGTGTATGGCCTTGCTCCATAAATTCGAGGAATGGTAGCAGCAACAGAGCTAAAGACCATCCAAAAGGCCATGTAGATAGCTGGCACATTGACTGATGAGGCCCTTAGGAATGGATCAATAAAAAAGAACCCTGAGAAGAGAGGAAATAGAGGGGAACCTAGCAAGGATAAGAATGTGAGAGATGACAACAAAAGGACTAGGACTAGAAATGCCTTTGCTAGAACCACCAACCCTGTAGGGAGAGAGAATACGGGTACGGTACTCAAGTGTACCATCTGTAGCACTTATCATCCACCTAGGGTGCCTTGTCACACATGATTCAACTGTAACCGCCCATGTCATTTTGCTAAGGATTGTAGAGTGGCGCCTAGGAATGTAAACCCCATCAATGCTAGAAACCCAATAGCTAGGGCCTGCTACGAGTATGGTAGAACCGATCATATTAAGTCAGCTTATCCTAGGTTGAATCAGGCTCAGAGGCCAGGGGTAAACCATCAGAACCAAGTTGTGGCTATTAATAGGGGTCAGGGTCATGGGAGCCATGGGAATCATGCAAGAGGTAAGGCATTCATGTTGGGAGTAGAGGAGGCTCACGAGGACCTAAACATCATGATGGGTATGTTTACTCTAAACGATCACTATGCCACTACCTTGTTTGACTCTGGTGCCGACTATAGCTTTGTTTCCACTACCTTTATGCCTCTGTTAGGCATAGAGCCTAGTGATTTAGGTTTCAGTTATGAGATTGAGATAGCTAGTGGAAAACTAGTAGAGATTGATAAGGTTATTAAGGGGTGCAAATTAGAAATAGAAGGTCATGTGTTTGACATTAACTTGATACCCTTTGGAAGTGGGAGCTTTGATGTGATCATAGGAATGGATTGGTTGTCTGACCATAAGGCTGAGATAATTTGTCATGAGAAAGTAGTGAGGATACCACTACTAGATGGAAAGGTGCTTAGAGTATTAGGAGAGAAACCAGAAGAGAAGGTGAGACAGTTGATGAGTGCTAAGACTAAGGAACAGAAACAAGAAGAGATAGTGGTAGTGAGAGATTTTCTCGAGGTATTTCTGGATGACCTATCTGGATTGCCTTCTGTTCAGGAAATCGAATTTTATATTGAGTTAATCCCTGGAGCAATGCCGGTTGCAAAGTCTCCTTATCGTTTGGCACCTTCTGAATTGGAGGAGTTGTCGGGTCAACTCAAGGAACTCCATGAAAAAGGTTTCATTCGACCAAGCTCGTCGCCTTAGGGAGCACCGGTATTGTTTGTTAAGAAAAAGGACGGATCCTTTAGGATATGTATTGACTATAGAGAGCTGAACAAGTTAACCATTAAGAACCGTTATCCACTCCCTAAGATTGACGACCTATTTGACCAACTTCAAGGATCGTAATACTTCTCTAAGATAGCTCTTAGGTCTGGATACCATCAGTTGAGAGTGCATGAGGATGACATTCCACAGACTGCATTTAGAACTTGTTATGGACATTTTGAGTTCATAGTAATGCCCTTTGGTTTGACTAATGCACCAGCGGTATTTATGGATCTAATGAACCAAGTATGTAGGCCATATCTAGACAAGTTATGATAGTGTTCATTGATGATATTTTAATCTATTCTAAGACCGGGAAGAGCATAAAATGCACCTATGATTAGTCTTAGGTGGTGTTTGTTTTTCATAAAGAGCCTCTTAACAACCTCTTGATCTGACTCATCCAGACGCGCTCAGACATTTGGCTCATTAAGTGTGTTTGTTTTTTTCTCTCATTCAGACGCGGTCAGAGGCTGAAACATCTTAATCAACTAGATGTGGATGGGGGGTCTTGATGCCTCTTAATGCTTCTTCACTCTTTACTTTTTTTTGTTTTTTTAGTTTTTTTTACTCTCTTCATTTTGTGAGATATTTTTTTACTTTAATATTGATAATACTTGAGAGAACTAACCTTTTTTTTGCACGAGAGCTTTAATTATTTGACTAAAAAATATTTTTAATTATTAATTGACAATGTTAAGTATATTATAAAATTTTATTTTTCGCAATCTTATGATTGTAGAGTAAATGAAAGTAACAATTTGCAAAATGATGAAGATGTTTAACCGCATG
>BQNB010133677.1:1621-14303 GCA_026074375.1 Tanacetum coccineum
ATCTCTTCCGGAATCTTTTTATCATTGATTCTTATATATTTAATCTCTTTGTGTAGATTTTGACCTTTTGCCTTGGTTAAGGACATTTGGTTGAGATTTGCATTTGTGTTATTTTATATGTATACTATCTGACGAATCAGCACCCCATGCCTATCTTTTAATTCATGTTTTGTCTTATTTTATTTCAATTTTTGCATATTAGATTGTTTGTATGTTTCTAACTTGGTTTTGCAGGTTTAAACTGAAATAGAGCAAAATTCATGATCATCTCAATTCATAATCATATGGTAAAATTGTTGTTGATGCAGCAATTACGGCGTAACCATGATGGTTACGCCGTAACCTCTTTTAAAAAAACTTAATAATCAAGTTTTAAACATTTCTAAACCGGGTATATTGGTAAATGAACTTTGTGGGTACGTTCTCTAGAAAGCCTCACGAGACTTCACTCGTCCACTTAGGCTACTGAGTGGTTTAAAGGCTTGTTGCATACACTAAATGCAACCGTGATTCCTACAAAAGTAAGTTAGGATTGTATTTCTTGTATTATTTTGTACATTTTGGTATCTTACTTTTTTCCGGATTTATTATTAGCTTTCTTGTAGCTATACAGGTTGAAGCATGCAAAGTTGATACTTGGCTATAGGGACGCATGTGAAATCCGGATTCGTTTGATACCATGTTGATGATGGGATGATTGCTCGAGGAAGCAGACTTAGAGCATGGCTTAGAGCATGATGTCTCTTCATCATACCGAGCAATTCCAGAAAAAGTTTCGAGACCTAATTGATTAGCAGGAATGGATAGTTCAAGAAGACAACACTTAGGAAATCACCCAAAAAGCCTATATGTGTGTGTTTATCGAATTGTTACACTAACTTGTCGACCTCCAATGATAAACCCTTTTGTTGAACTTATTATTAGTGCAAGATACCCCTAGATCACTCATGTTGAGCCAATCTATGTTTTCATCCTACTCTACATGTTTTGTTACACCATTTCACCTTAGCCTACCCTGTATTCTTTATTTTCTTTGTGCTGAAATCTCTGGCTACTTCAGTCCATGGTTCGGTGGAATGGGATTGAAAATTTTATGCATTCGTGGAAGACCAATCAATTATGATATGTAAAGACCCCCCTGTATCACCACTTTCGATGTTGTTTATCTCATGTGTGGGGATGTGCGTATAATATCGAATGTTGCAGGGGCAATAATTAAAGATATAAACTCCTATAACATTTGTATATTTATCATGAAGAAAAGAGGGTGTAACTAAAAGCCACCCATGTGCTAAAAATGTAAAGATGGTGCAAAATAAAAATAAAAATTGGAGCTAGTAGCCCATTATTACACCAAGACATCTCAAATATGAAGAATGGAGCTAGTAGCCCATTATTACACCAAGTCATACCGATGCTTACGAAGAATGGAGCTAGTAGCCCATTATTGAAGATCATATTTTCTGACTTAAACTCTGGGACCCATGGATGGACAGTAGCTAGTTATGATAACCTTAGATTATTTTAGACTATTTGTTTTGTTTTTTTATATTAACAACCATTAAATGTGTATCCTATGTTTATCCTAACCCTTTTTCTTCTACATCCCGACCATTGGTTTTGCTTGAATGAGGGATTTGATTGCAATCATGTGTGTTCATTCCATCGTTATGGATGTGTATATGTAATTTTGTTGCCCTTGTTGGTGAACGCTTTTGGAAAAGGACTGCAAGATGATTCTCCCTTAAACATGTTTGTCACCCATGTTGCCTTTGAGACTGTTTAGACCCTAATTCTAGTTGGTAGAGACTTGTATACTTTCTAAGCTTATGATAGAATACATGCTATGACTGTGCAATTGAGTGATCACCCCAAAATAAACACTTAGATTAGTAATGAGAGTTGAGTGTTTTATATCCCCTTTTTGTGAGGTGTTCGGCTCTGGTATTTTCTAGCATAAGTAACTTATAGATTTATTTCTCTGAGTTAAATTGAGGAAATTTTTTTATGAATTATTCTAAATGGTTCTACTTTAGGGCAAGTAGAAGTCAAATGGGGGGATATTTGATAACATCAAATAGTTAATACATTTTAATATCAAATTCCCTATGAAAATGCTTATAAACATGTTATAAACGTCTAAAACGTTACTTAATTGTATATATTTAGTTTTCAGGGACCAAATGAGCATTTTAGCAAAAGACATGGGATTTGGACATAAAATGCACTAAAGTGAAGTGTTCAAGGCATTTTACGACGTAACACCCCCGAGGAATTACTCCGTAACATATTCTAAAGAAGAAATGAGTCATCACACCTTTTACGGCGTAAAGCATCTCCTACTTTACGCCGTAATATTCAAAATTCATAAAAGATGATTTATCCGAGTCAGCGTTACGGCGTAACATAGGCGACAAGGTTATGCCGTTACATCATTTTAGACTAGAAGATTGGAAGCTTACGTAGCAGGGTTACGGCGTAACGTCTTATAAGGGTTACGCCGTAATAGTTTTGAAATGTATAAATAGAGCCCTCATCTAGCTCATTCAGCATCAATCACTTCCATAACTCACTACACAGCCTCAAGGGGTGAACCAAACCCCCAAGGGGTGAACCAAACCCCCAAAGTTCGAAGCATTTCACCAGAAGGCCCAAGGGATAAGTCACTTTATTTAATACTTGTATTTAATCGTTCATAACATTCACTGTAAGAACAATGATGATTCAATCCATGTCTACTTTCATTAATTCTTGCATTTCTGTTACCATGAGCGGCTAAGCACTCTAAGTGCTGGCCTAACCATGTATTTGCTATTGATATGATTGTTGTTTCCTGTTCAATTATAGTTCTATTGGATATCCTTATAGCCTTTCATTGATCCTTGGGTTTTGGTAGTATAGAGGGTGGCTTAGATCTTGTTAATCATGTTATTAGACTTACCATGTTGAACATGGGATTAGCGGGATACTAGGGTAGCTTGGCACCTATTCCTAGTGTAGGAATTTACCATATTACTGCCTTTGCCATATTAAATACTTAAAAATACAAGAACTCTTTCAGGGGGGGTTAATAATCGGTTTAGATTATAGATTGGTCTTAAGGATAGTTGGGGATTAACCACTACAAATTTGGATGCCCTGCTCGTGTGATCGTAGGGGAATGTGGGATCGCAGAGTAAGTATAGGACAAATCTCAAATGCCAATTCGGGTCTGTCGATATTAGAACCACTAATGGAACTTATAATTGAACATTGCACATGAAAATGTAATCATAGCATTAGTAATGAAATGTTTAGGTTAGCACGCTTTTCTCTCTGAATTCTTCTATCACTTTATTTGATTGCATTTACTTTTTTGTAGTTATTAAAATCAACTTAAAAACCATTTTTAAACGTGACATAATCGAATTGAAACTAGTAAACCTTAGCTCTTGGGACGACCTCAGATTTACCAAACTACTGCACTATATACGACCGGGTTCTCTGCCCGTTAGTGCGTGTATCGATAGACGAGTTTTATAAATTTAAAACTTGGCAATTAATTATTTAAAACAATTTTATGCATCAAGGAAACTAAAACTAGGAATGATGATGATGAGATAAGTAATGGAATTGATGAATACCCTAGTTTCTGTGATGTTGATAGGAAGATCCATATTGATTGTGCTTATAACTTGCAGTTTTCATGCATGATAGGTTTTGAACATGTCAATGCCAACTTTTTCCCAATTTTATCAATCAATGTTATGTCTAAAAAGTTCTATAATTCAATAATAAAAGATACAATTAAGTTTAGGGGGAAAATGTAGTCAGAGCTTTTATTAATGTGCCTATTTTTGTCAAAAAAATTTCTGTTGTAACTGATTTTGCAGTCATTGAAAATATTGATGATTACCGTGATGAAGAAATGGGTGATATTATTGTTGGAAAGCCGTTTTGTAGAGAAATTTGTATTAAGGAAAAGCGGTTTGATGGAATGGTTATCATTTACAATGGTAACGATAGTGTGACTTATCAAATGGTGCGATCACATCTGAGGTTAAACACCTAACTAATACACAATGTAATAAGATGCGGCAATTACCGAAGACAAGTAAACAAGATGAGATGAATGGAATATCGCACCCGTATCAAAAGCTTAAAAGTTTCTATAAAGGAGTCTTGAATCTGGGACCCAAATACATAAGGGATGCGAAGATTGAAGAATTGCTCACACGTGGATACGTGAGCATTCATGAGATGGAGTAAAAAGAAAAAGACAAGTCTAACTTAAAGACTTTGTTTTAAAGAAAAGTGCTTACCGGGAGACAACCCGCAATGTTTTTAATTTTTATCGAGTCTGTCTTTCCAGACTACCAATATGGCGTATCCAGCCTCAAAATGGATATGGCGTATCGACTATCTGGACGTTATCCAGTCTTTACTTTTAAAATTTATTGTTAGTTCAGTCTATATGGCGTATTCATTAAATGAATACAGCGTATTAGACGGCTGACCCGTACTTAGGATTTTTAATACAGGTCTCAATACAGCGTATCCTGAAATATGGATACGGCGTATCGACTTCCTGTATAGTTTTAGGTTTTATTTCGATTTCTAACCAACGAATATTCAGAGATAGAATTGCACTTGTTTTCTTATGATATTATACAGGAACCTTCTGGACAAACAAATAAATTTGGTGGAATGCTTATTTTCTGGAATTTATGTGTGTTGTAGTCATTCTGGTGTCCAGACGCACTTTCAACACGTATTCTTGCTCATAAACGCAACATGAAGGATCATACTGAGCAAATCCTAAGGGAGTTTCTTGTTCTAATTCTTTTAATTTCCTATTTTTAATGTTATATTTATACGAGGTCGTTGTATATCTCAAGTGGGGGAGGAGAATTAGAACGCTTACTTGTCCATATTTTTACATCGATATGCCTAATTTATATCAAAATTTAATTTTTTAGCATATTTTTGTGAAATTATTAGTTGCATGACCCTTCACACATAACCCTTGTTAGATATTGTGAGAATTTAGCCTTATCCATTTCTAAATGTTTACCCAAATTCCACAAAAATATGAGATGTGCCGGTGATGTTGTAATCTTTAGAACTTGCTTAGTATAGCTTGATCCGTTCAAACTATACCTTAAAATTATATAATATAATTAAAATATCAAAATATATAGTAAGAATAGTCTAAAAGCAAACAATGATACCGAGGAAGTAGTATAGAGCTTTCCCGGTCGTAAATCCCAACGAGGCTGGAATGGTACAATCGATACGATCGAAGATTTGAGTTTGAAGGAAGGAATTGGTTTGGGAAGTTAAAATGTCAAATTAGAAAATAACGACTACAACGTTTAAGACAAACCTATAAATTACAAATAAACTAAAACGATAGCCCGAATCCCGAACAAAGGGGGAAAACCTAAAATCTTAAAATAAGCCTACGAAGAAATTTTGCTCAAACTACTCGAGTGATCAAATAACGAAGAAGACAAAGACTAGACCGAAAACGTAGTCGTTGACCCAAAAGACGAGTCAACACAAAATCCGTACCCCGGACCCGTTTCTTTAAACGATGAAAAGTTATAAAAATTGACCCTACGAAAATTTTTATATTTTATTTTCCTACAAACAAGAAGGACAAAAGAAAATTTTATAAAAAAAGCAAAATATTTTTGAAATTTTTGTATTTTTTATGAATTAAATAAACTTTTAACTAAATTAAATTATAAAAAATAGTAAACGATTACAAAAAATTCTGAAAAATTTTCTAAAAATACTTTACACTATAAAGGTCCTACGAAAAATAAGAAACACAAATAAGCTAAAGAAATAAGCCCCGAAAATAAGCTATACAAGCTTAATAAGCTTATGGGCAAAACACCTTAAAATATTTAGCCCTTAGTCTTTAACGAAAAGACCAAGGGCGCATTTTAAGTGTGGTGTGAGTAAAAGGGGATGTATCGCTTTGTCCCGGTTCGAGTCTTTGCTCACCCGGACCAAGTGTTTCCCTTATTATTTTTTTAAAACTCTAGGGTAGAAATGGTAAGAAATGAAACTAAAAGGTAGGCGGGCAAAATATCTAGAATTTATACTACAATGAAAATAGTTAACCTTGAACTATCAACTATATACAAAATAAACCCTACGATTTCAGCTTATTTTTGACTTATTAAAAAATGATTTTCAGCTAAAACTTAAAACTACAAAACATAATAAGGGACTTAAACTACACAGCTTTAACAATGCACTGCTTCCACTTTATCAAAAGAATAAGCTATAAAAATAAGCTAAATATTTGACAGCAAGCTGAAATGGCTTAAAGGCCAATTTTTCTAAGTCTTATGGTCGAATAAGCTAAGCTAATGACTAAAATAAGCAAAAGGGGCTTAAACTAACCTAAATAAGCTAAAAAGGAAAGGGAAAGCTAACTAAATAAGCTGTTGGAAAGGGCTTAAGTGACAGAAACTGAAATAAGCCTAAAAGCTAAAATTTTACTAAGTCACTTGGGCAAATAAGCTAGAAAAAGGAAAAAATAAGCTTGACAACTATTTAAACTAACTTAAAATGCTATGAGGAAGCAATTTGAGCTTATGGAATAAGCTCAATAAGCTAAAATCAAAATTCAACAATTCCTCAGCCTAAGGAATGCAAAAACAGCCAAAAGGCAAGTTTTGGCTTAACCTCAAATGCCAATTCGGGTCTGTCGATATTAGAACCACTAATGGAACTTATAATTGAACATTGCACATGAAAATTTAATCATAGCATTAGTAATGAAATGGTTAGGTTAGCACGCTTTTCTCCCTGAATTCTTCTATCACTTTATTTTACTGCATTTACTTTTCTGTAGTTATTAAAATCAACTTAAAAACCATTTTTAAACGTGACATAATCGAATTGAAACTAGTAAACCTTAGCTCTTGGGACGACATCGGATTTACCAAACTACTGCACTATATACGACCGGGTTCTCTGCCCGTTAGTGCGTGTATCGATAGACGAGTTTTATAAATTTAAAACTTGGCAATTAATTATTTAAAACAATTTTACGCATCAAGGAAACTAAAACTAGGAATGATGATGATGAGATAAGTAATGGAATTGATGAATACCCTAGTTTCTGTGATGTTGATAGGAAGATCCATATTGATTGTGCTTATAACTTGCAGTTTTCATGCATGATAGGTTTTGAACATGTCAATGCCAACTTTTTCCCAATTTTATCAATCAATGTTATGTCTAAAAAGTTCTATAACTCTATAATGAAAGATAAAA
The DNA here is from genome assembly GCA_026074375.1 of Tanacetum coccineum. Taxonomy (NCBI): domain Eukaryota; kingdom Viridiplantae; phylum Streptophyta; class Magnoliopsida; order Asterales; family Asteraceae; genus Tanacetum; species Tanacetum coccineum. The sequence goes on from BQNB010133677.1 coordinate 8,900, forward strand.
TTGAATATAGGGGGGAAAATGTTGTAGGAGCTTTTATTAATGTGCCTATTTTTGTCAAAAAAATTTCTGTTGTAACTGATTTTGCAGTCATTGAAAATATTGATGCTTACCGGGATGAAGGAATAGGTGATGTGATAGTTGGAAACCCGTTTTGTAGAGAAATTTATGTCAAGGCAAAGCGGTTCGATGGAATGATCACCATTTACAATGGTAACGATAGTGTGACTTATCAAATGGTGCGTTCACATCCGGGGTTTAAACACCGAACTAATAAAAAATGTAACAAGATGCGACCATTACTGAAGATAAGTGCACGTGACCAACTGAGTGGAATCTCGCACCCGTATCAAAAGCTTAAAAGTTTCTACAAAGGAATCTTGAACCTAGGACCCGAATACATAATGGATGCGAAGATAGAAGAATGGCTCACACGGGGACACGTGAGCATTCATGAGATGGAATGAAAAGTTGAAGACAAGTCTAACTTAAAGACTTTGTTGTAAACAAAAGTGCTTGCCGGGAGACAACCCGAAATGTATTTTAATTTTTTATCGAGTCTGTCTTCCCAGACTACCAATATGGCGTATCCAACCTCAATGGATACGGCGTATCGACTATCTGGACGTTATCCACTCTTTACTTTTCTGCATTTTTTAAACTTTATTGTCCGTTCAGTCTATACGGCGTATTCATTTAATGAATACAGCGTATTAGATGACTGACCCGTATCCAGATACTTTTTACAGGTCTCAATACGGCGTATCCTGGTTTATGGATACGGCGTATCGACTTCCTGTACCGTTTTAGGTTTTTATTTTCAATTTCTAACCAACGAATACCGGAGATAGAATTTGCATTTGTTTTCTTATAATTAATACAGGACCTTCTGAACGAAAAGATGAATTTGGTGGAATACTTATTTTCTGAAATTCATGTGTGTTGTAGTCATGCTGATATCCAGACGCATTTACAACACACAATCTTGCTCATAAACGCAACATGAAGGATCATACCAAGCAAATCTTAGAGGAGTTTCTCGTTCTAATTCTTTTAAATTCCTATTTTTAATGTTATATTTATACAGCGAGGTCGTTGTATATTTCAAGTGGGGGAGGGGAATTAGAACGCTTACTTGTCTATATTTTTACATCAATATGCCTAATTTATATCAAAATTTAAAATTTTTTAAGCATATTTTTGTGAAATTATTAGTTGCATGACCCCAAGCATATAACCCTTGTTAGATATTGTGATAATTTAGCCTTATCCGTTTTCAAATGTTTACCAAAATTTCACAAAAATATGAATGTGTCGGTGATGTTGTAAACTTTAGAACTTGGCTTGGTATATCTACTCGAGACCACAATAATAAGCACTATTTTTAATAGATGGAGTGATATTTTTAAACTGGTAAATTTCTAAGATTACACAAAAAAGCCTATACATGTTCTGATATTAACTAACTACATTGGTTAGCTAACCCTCGTATAACCCTTTTGTTTACTCTCATTTTTAGAGTAAGATACACCTAGAAAACCTAAACCATTCTTTACACCAAATTTTGTTTCGTTACACCTTTACACCTTAGCCTACCCTATTAGATTAAGTCCTTAATTGGTTGCTAGTTGCTTTTGTGTAAAGTATTGTATTTCCTGTGTGGCAATGCAAAATTTTCTATCTACGGTATGGTCGGAAAGTTGCACAATGCAATTGGGCAAATGTTGATTTTCTTTCTATGGTTAGGTCGGGATATTGCACAATGCAATGGAAAAACGTAAAAGTAGTAGTTTTTAAATTTTAGTGTGTTTACTACTTTCACTAGTATGTTCGGATATTAATTATCCAGATTTATCGTATTCGTGAAGTGGTGAAATTTTACACCGTAGTTTGTTTTTCAGTATTAGTTAGTAAAAAAATCAAAAAAAAGAAAAATACAAAAAAAGATTGAGAGAAAAAATGAGATTTATGAGATAACCGGTTCGTCTAAGCTTAACCGATATTATTAATTAATGGATTACGTGTTATAAACCAACGGTGTAAATTTATGTTGTATATTATTTCTAGTTGGTCGCAATTATAAACCAACTATGTATTTTCATGTATCAAGTCGTAGATATCGCCACTAATGTTGTATAGTACGTATATTATGGATGATTGGGAGTTGACCATTACATGAACACTAACTAAGGGTGTTTTTGTTAAACTATGATCAAGACATTTATGTCTATAATTTTGTGTCTTTTGCATGGGTACAGTCGGGAAAATAACTAGCAACACTGTTCCTTATTTGTCTAGACTTAATCTATTTGTTTTGTTCTTTTTATTTAACACCAATTATTTTCCCTTTCCTAATTCCTAACATTTGGTCTTGCTCGAATGAGGATGCGAGCAATCACATGTATCTATTCCATCTTTATGGATGTGTATGTGTGATTTTGTCCGCCTTGTTGGTGTATTACTTTTGGTGAAAGGATTAAAAGATTTCATACCCTATTTTATTCTTCAACCTAACCTTTGATTTAACTCGAATGGGGATCTGAGCAAGCATGTATGTCTATTCCATCGTTATGGATGTGTATATGTGATTTTGTCGGCCTTGTTGGTTTACGACTATTGGTGAAGATTACTAATCTTATTCTTTAGCTTGTTCGAGTTAAGGATCAAGCAATTACATATGTCTATTCGATCGTTATGGATGTATATGTGTGATTTTGTTACCTTTTCTGGAATATTGGTATCGATAGAGATTGGAAAGAATGATCAAACCGTTAAACCTTAACCCAATTTACCTTTTTAAACTTGTTAATCCTTAGCTTTAGTGGTGGAGATGGGTATCCTTGCCAAGCTTATGATAGAATACTCATCACGACCGAGTAATTGAGCGAATTAGTTACATGTTACCACATAGATTAGTTGAGTGATTTGAGTGTTTTCATTTTTCTACTTCGTGAGGTGTTTGGTTGTGTGCTAGTAATTAAACGAAAAATTGCTTAAAGGAAAAATCATAAACTCATGTTGGGATACATTTTCATAAGTTTTCTAAAGTCTACTTGAGGACAAGCAGGATTCAAGTGGGGGAATATTTGATGACATCAAATAACGTATGTTTTATAGCATCATTTATCCCAGCTAAATTGATCATTCTATATTATTTACGCATGAATTGGTACTTAATTGCGTATATTGGTTATTTGCAGTAAATATTGAGCAATTGGTGAAGTTTAACTAAAAGGCGTGCATTTTGGAGCTTAAACGAAGAAATCAAGAATATGTTGTTCTGACATCTAATACGCCGTATCCATCAAGGAAGATACGGCGTATCTGCTCCTGAACTTCACAAGAAACCACAAAGATATAAAGACCAATACGCTGTATCCATGAAGACTCATACGTCGTATCCACTAGCGGTTCATGAAAGATTCTGGAAGGTATTTATCGTGGTCCCCACTCCAAGAAAACTCCAATACGTCATATTGACTACTTCCAATACGGCGTATCGACCAAATTCCAGAGGCTATAAATACCGAGCCCTAAATACGAATTTAGTGTATAATTTTTATGCCGAAGACTGAGAAAAAGGCGGTAACTACCAGATTCAATTTTTAGAAGAAAAGAGAAGCTACAAAGGTCTCGAAATGCCCTTCAATCCCTAGGAAAACCCTTGTAAATTCTTATACTCTAAATACGCGTTCGGTTTTTGGTATCATTCATTAAATTGGTTAGTTTACCTTAATCGTTCGTCTATGATATTTGTATTCGTTACAATGGTTATTGGCTAATACCTTTAGGTATTAGCCATGTTTATGATAATTTAACGATTGGTTTATGTTTATCTCGATTGCATCTTATTAGTTGTGTGTTGTTTTATGTTTATCAATTTATACTCGTTTATGTGCTTAAGTATGCGACCTACCATTCAAATGGATCTAGAAAACGGACCAAGTGGACTAGATGTCGGGATAGCTCTCCATATTGCAATTTATATATCTAGAATAATAGGATCACAAATATTGACCTGTCTTTGCCTCTGGTTTAGTGAACAAGTTAGACTAGCAGGTGACATAGGATCAACAAATAATGTTCTGATTCCTTGGGTAAAGATCTGGACAGTAAACTACTAGTATATAAAGAGCTGTTAAGCAGTAAGTTAGTAAAGTCTTGATGAGCTAGGATTCAATAAGATCACCATTATTGTTTTTTAAGATAGATTATAAGAAACCATGATTGCTTTATGCGGATGTGGTTAATTGTGACAGAATTGCCATGTCTAGGTTTTAGGAAGACGTACCGCCTAAATCTAGAAATGATATATCAACAACGAGATAAGACAATCATTGCACTTATAAACTAAAACATGTGTTGTTTTAGCTTAAATATGGTTAATACATTTTCCTTACATAAGGATTGACCACTTCTCTATCTTTTAACTATCAAATTTGTGTATGTTATTGGCCATATCTCAGTCCAGGTAAACCCAAACTCGTGCCAGTCTCTTAGGTTGAAAACCCCCTTTTACCATTAGTTTAGGTTTAACTTAGGTATAACTTAGAATAACTTAGTACTAACTTAGATAACTAAAATACTGATAATTAATGATTAATGTTCTTGCTCTTAGTGATCGACACCCTACTTACCAACGAATCTACAACTGATCGAGTATATTACCCGTTAGTGTTGTTCTAGGTATAGTCGGCAAAATATAAATAGTAAAACTTGATAACAAATAATACCTACGCAAAACGACACATCAGACATTTGTGACCTCGTACCCACTTGTTATCACAATTAAAACATAGCCCTTTGTTGAGGCGTTCCTGACGTTTCGCCGATGAGATACACTTAATAGCAAGCGGTTTAGCAACATTAGTCGAAACCGTTGGCGGACTCGATAAGAGTGGGGGTTTACCCACGTCAGGTTTGGGTCTTAAAAATTACTGGGTAACCTGTTTGGGCTGACCCGTGCTGGCTGTCGTCATAGCAGTGGGAACCGCTCCGGTCTGCTGATCCACCAGTCGTGCTTCTGTCACACATGCTAACGCAAAAACCTCCCCAAGTGTTGCTGGCTTAGCAACGAGCAATTCGTGTTGAAGGTTTGGTTTAAGACCGGATATATAAAACGAGATAAGCAGAGCTTCCGATATATCAGTTACTCGGTTCATGAGTTTCTCGAATTCTCCCTCATATTGCGCCACCGTACCTGTTTGCAACAGTTTTGACAACGTACCCTGCGGATCTTCATACTTAGAGGGCCCAAACCAATTACGCACGCTCTCCACAAACCCGTCCCAATTGGCGATGAGTTTGTTATGTGTCATCTAGCGGAACCATTCAGCTGCATCCCACTCAAGATTGAACCCTGCCACTTTTAGTCGTTGGTCGGCTGGAGTATCCAACAAAGCAAAGT
>BQNB010133678.1:0-18426 GCA_026074375.1 Tanacetum coccineum
CCCCCCCCACACACACACACACATAAGGGTTTGCTTGCCCTCAAGCAAAATAAGGAAAATAATAAGCTTTATAAAACAAACATAGAATTGTGAAAATTATTTTTGGATTTTTAATATGTGAAAACAGAGATGTTTGACAATATCCAATGATCTTCAAGCTGTAATAACATGACTAAGCACCTCATAAATAAGGAAAGTATAATTCACTCAAACACTCATATGTGATGTAATAGAGGGTAAAAGGGAAATCACACTCAGCTGCTTAGACATGATTCATTAAGTTACCATAGGCTTGTACAAAAAAAAAACTGCACCGACATGGCGTAAGCACCAGGTATAAATATCAAAAGATGACTTTTATTCGGGTTGTAACGTTAGGCTAAGGGTTTAATAGGGTATGGATAAGGCATGAGAAATATATAGTGGAAATGGTTTTATAATAATACATGTCGACAAGTCCAAGAATCCACGTTTCTAGTTACGACAAGTCCAAGAATCCACGTTTCATCTCGAATATTATTCATACTTTTCTTTTTCTCTCTTTTTTTCTTTTTCAATTTTTTATAACTCTTTATTTCATTTCATTTTTTTTCATTTTTTTTCTTTCAATCAGTCCTTCACACAACTAACAATTCCCCCATACTTGAGATAAGAATACACCATAAAAAAATACGAAAATGAAGCAGGCCTTCTTCATCTTCATTGAAATGGTGCAACACTCATAGCAAAGCGCGAGCAAACCATAAGCAATAATCAACCAATCATACCGAGCAACTAGCAACCAACCATAGGGACTTTCGACAAAGGGGTAAGGCTAGGCTAAAGGTGATGTAGTGTAATAAACGGGATAACTAATTGGATCTGTTGATTCTATGAATACCCAGAAACAATTCTTCTAAATATCGTTGATTCGAAAGGAATACCGATAGTTAGGCAAAATTCTTGACAAAACTGCCAAAAATAAACTTTTCATATATTTTGGAACTGAATAGCCAGATGCATAGTACAATACTTAAATAGGAAAATGAAACTGAAACGGGCCCTAAAAGACAAACGGGCCGAAAGTTGAGCCAAAAACAAAAGTTTCAAATTCTAAAAAAAACACGAAAATGTAAATAACTCCTAAAATATGATGATTCAAAGCTCGAAACTTCCGTAACCCAACTATGTTGGGTTACCACGGCGATCTCCTTGTTCCAAGCTTCGAAACGGCTGGTCTTGGGCCTGAAACGGATCATCTGAGCCCAAGTTATGACCTTTTGAATAAAGGGCCTTTCTTCACACGATCTTGGGCTTCCAGAAATAAAATGGCCCGTTCTTCAATACTTGGGCCTGCATCAAAAGGTTATATATTTTTATTTTTTTAATGGATGAGAAAAATGAATAGAATGGCTTAGAGGGTTAAACTAGGGGTATCTAGCACCAAAGATGAGTGCTAACATAAGGTTTTATTTGGATGGTTAGCTAATCAGTGTAACTAGCTAAAAGAATATGTTAAATAGATGGGCTAATTTAGGTTAAATCCAAAGTTGCCTTCTTTATCACATAGAAATATCTTTATCATGCGAACGTGATCCCACTGCGGTCTCGTAATGATTATCAAGCACAAGTTCTAGAATCAATAAATCATCAGCACACTCATAATAAAAGGAATCAAGCATAAAATACGTATGCTATATACAGGCTCAAAATCCTCACATATTTACTAGAATGGTTATAAATGTGTAAGTAATGTTATCAACCCCGAGTCAGATCTGCTTTATCAATCAGGACACATCTCTGATTTTAAAACTTTATTTACTACGTTTTTATTCTAATATATAAGTGGCAAAAAATTTAAAAACAAGAATAGATTTTTAGATCACCGAGGGTGAACAAAAGTTACAAATTAATAATGAGTCTGATTTTTCAATTCATTTTCCCCCCACTCTTAAGTTATGCATTATGCGTAATGTAAGAAATAACTTAAAAGTGGGACAAACGGGAAAAATAAATATAATAGAAACGAGACTTCTCGGGGTTCATAATTACTTGGTTGAATATGGCGTGAAAGGGAACGCCAAGCATGTGTATTCTACCACATGTAACATACTGATCCAAATACATCACTATCCGACCAACCACCACCTCTTTATTTAATCTGCAAAATAAACATAACTACAAAAACCGTAAACTACTAAAGCGCACTTTCGTAGGCACCATGATTGCATTTAGCGTATGCAACAAGCCTTTAAACCCCTCGGTGGCCTGAGTGGACGAGTTATAGTCTCGTGAGGGTTTCTAGCGAACACACCCACAAAGTTGAAAACTTTTTTTATATATTATATATATATTTTTTAATTTATACACAATTTACTAAAACAAGCACACACAAAACATTACGAAATAAAAAATAACATAGAAAGGAAAATATAATTACTAATATGCAAACGCTCAAAACACATATATAAATAAAAAAAGTTATTGGTGAAAATAAAATCTTTTTGTATTTTTTTGGTTTTAATTTAAACATATATATCAAACACATAATTATTATTTAAGTTTTAAAATGATAATTTACAAAATTACTATTATTATTATTTTTTAATTTTTTATATTTTTAAATTTTTATTTATAAATTTTTTTTTCAGAACAAAAGTGTGGCGTACTTATAACCTAATTTTTTATAATTTTTCAAATATTCAAAAATACTAGCGCCGTAAAAATTTAACAAAAGTGCGCCTCACACAAACATATTTGCGGCGGTTTTATTATGACATAATTTTTTTATCACACTTTATTAGTTACGAACACATATATAATCGCATAAACAAACACATGCAAACACAAACAAACCAACTATACAAATGGAAATACGAAACTCTTTTTTTTAAGATTTTATAATTTTAACATTTTTATGCCTTTTTTATTTTTATTTTATATATGGTCATACTTATAAATACACAAGCAAGCAAACATACAAACACAAAATAAAACACATAACACATAACAGATAAACAGTCATACGAACACACAGACAAGAACATTAAAAAATGAAACTTCTTTTTAGATTTTTATAGTTTTTAATACTTTTACATAATAATGCAAACAAACACACATAAACAAGCAAACTAAGATGCATAAACGAATACAAACACATTACAAGTATTCACATAACACAAAAAAGAAAGTGCATATGATTTATTTTTATAGAAAACTGACTCTTTTTGTTATTGCAGGTGCAAAGTGCGGCGCACAAAATTAATTGTGCGGCGTACTTTCTACAAATTTTCAAAATTTTCATTTTTTTTATAGATGCAATAAAAGAAATAAAACAAAAATAATAAACATAAATCATGGCTTTATTATATAAACAGGAATATGCCAAAATCAAAATGAAGCAAGAATCAAAATCTTTTTTTTTTTTTGAATAACAAGCTAATTATTCACAATTGTACAAGGCGTATAATCATATAAAACAAAATTTCAAATGATCACGTACCTGAGACTAGAAAATTGGGGGGTTGTTTTGGTTTTGGTTTTGATTTTAACTCAGATTCTGTGTGTGAAAATTTTGCAGAAAGTGCGTCGTACTTGGTACAAGTACAGCGTACTTTCTGGGAAAAAACAAATTTTGGGTTCCGTTTGCCAAAAAATGGTACGACGAGTTTATAAAATTTGATTTTAATCAGTCAAGAGATGGACAAGGTCACAAGACAAGTACGGTGGTTTTGGTGTGAAACCGGTGCACTTGAGCATAAACCTGCAAAATAAGAAACAGGAACAGGAGAAATGCGGCGTACAAGGTTAATTGTACGCCGTACTTTCTGCAACAACAGACATATTTTAAAGATATAAAGAGATTTAAACACACGAAACATGCACAAGACTAACAAACAATCTGAGAACAACTAAACAAATCCCCGACATCAGCGCCAAAAACTTAATGTGTGTTTTCACAAGCTTTAAATTTATAATAACTAGAGATACTAATTTTGACTAAAAACACAACATTCGGGCAAGTATACCCTATTCGAGTGTAATATAGTATTAGGTAAGTCCAGGTCGTTCAACGGGATTTGTAGCAATTCACAGATTGTTTATCAAGTAACAAAGCTAATTGATTGTCCCGGGTCAAATAGCCTAAACGTGTGTATAAAGCAAGCAGGATAGCAAGGTATGATCCACATAACATTATAGATATAGATAGAGCAAGACTTTATATAAACAAAGCATACAAGTCATATATGACGGGTAATCATAATAACAAGCATATCTACCAATGATAACATAGAATCCTTTCGGCCTATATACTACATCATCACGAGCGCATTAAGAATGGTTTATATCAAATATGCATAAATATGAATTCCTCCCAACCTGGTCGGTCAACATAAGGAAGGGTCTTAAAAATCATTCTACTTAGGTTATTTATTAATTTATCACACAATTCTCACAAGCATGAAATTGACATGTCATAAACGGTTCAAAATACATCAAGACAATTAACCCTTTCGGCCTATTTCAATTGCAAAGATATACCAAAAGATAAACACGGATCCAAGCAAGATAACATTGAATTCATAAACATATAAATTCATAAGTCATAGCAAAATCATCCAAATATCATATAATGTTTCACATATGAGAACAAAGTACCAATAACAATATTTCGATTAACATAACCACCAACCCAAAACTAACAATTCCATGTGTAACCAACAACCAAATGCTACTGAGATAACCGGAAGTATGTCACCTAACTTCTGGAAATTCAACAACGTGTCACCGTATGGAGTATTTGGTAACAAGGTTTATGGTGATAATAGAGAATTTGGTGTGAATCCTCTAAGAATCAAAGTGAAAAGTGTTTAGATTCTGGAAATAGATGATATATAGGCTAGATATGGTGTTACAATTTCTGGAAAGTCATGGCCATGGTGGTGGTTTGTGGTGGTAGTATGGTGGTGAAATGGTGGTATGTGACAGATTAAAGGGGTGTTTGGATCATTGGATCCAAGGATCCTCACCACTCATTCCTCCTCTCCAAAGGCTCTAATGAATGTGTGTGTGTAAAATATAAGTTTATATGAGAGATATATGAAATGGGAGAGCTAAGGAGGGTATTTATAGGTTGTTCGGGGGCCAAAGTGTGCCGCACAAACTTATTTGTGCGCCGCACTTCGTGAGTTAATGCACTTAGCATTTAATAGCATTTAATTTTTCTCCAGACTGAAAAGTACGCCGCACTTTGGGTAAAACCGTTGCACTTTCTGCAACTTCAGCACTTGGCCTTTCTCAAGGTTGTAGATAATTGAATTCCGCTCGCGTGGCCGCTTGAACCAACTAAAACGGAGTTCGTATGACCGAGTTATGGCCAAAACAGTGAACAGGTGTCGGGAAGCTTTTAGTTTGAGTTTACTTCTTCATTTAAGCTTCAAATCTTTGTGTATTCTTCCGTTTTCTTCCACGACACGTACTTAGAACCTACAATAGCAAATATACTCGATTAAGTACCGAAAGTTCTTATATTTAACCAAATTAGATATATAAAAGCATTGATAACGCGTATAGAAACATGTATAATTTGAGCGTTATCAAATCCCCCCACACTTAAAACTTTGCTTGCCCTCAAGCAAATCTAAGAAAAGAAATTTTATAAACAAGGTCCTAGGTGACAAGACAAGGAAATTTTTATTTTTTTAAATTTTGATATTTTTTATTTTTTATTAAAAGAATTATTTGGTGTGAAATTTTCAAAAATATTTTTGGTTTTTGTAATAAATAAGTGTAAAAGACGCAAGCACACCCCCCTAACACTTAAGGGTTTGCTTGCCCTCAAACAAAATAAGGAAAATAATAAGCTTTACATAATAAACATAGAATTATGAAAAATATTTTTGGATTTTTAATATGTGAAAACAGAGATGTTTGACAATACCCAATGATCTTCAAGTTGTAATAACATGACTAAGCACCTCACGAATAAGGAAAGTATAATTCACTCAAACACTCGTATGTGATGTAATAGAGGGTAAAAGGGAAATCACACTCAATTGCTTAGACATGATTCATTAAGTTACCATAGGCTTGTACAAGAAACAAAACTGCACCGACATGGCGTAAGCACCAGGTATAAATATCAAAATAGAACTTTTATTCGGGTTGTAACGTTAGGCTAAGAGTTTAATAGGGTGTGGATAAGGCATGTGAAATATATTGTGGAAATGGTTTTAAAATAATACATGTCGACAAGTCCAAGAATCCACGTTGCTAGTTACGACAATCCACAAACCCGCGAGGTTATCGAACATTCAACCTCTCTCGATCATAATCAAACCGACACAAATGTAATATAGCAATACCTCACAAGCAACCAACATCTCAACTATTATTCATACTTTTCTTTTTTGATTTTTTTATAACTCTTTTTTTCATTTCATTTTTTTCTTTAAATCAGTCCTTCACACAAATAACAATTCCCCCACACTTGAGATAAGAATACACCATAAAAATACGAAAATGAAGCAGGCCTTCTTCATCTTCATTGAAATGGCGCAACACTCATAGCAAAGAGCGAGCAAACCATAAGCAAAAATCAACCAATCATACCGAGCAACTAGCAACCAACCATAGGGACTTTCGATAAGGGGTAAGGCTAGACTAAATGTTATGTTTTTTTTTGTTTTTTTAAGTGGATGAGAAAAATGAATAGAATGACTCGGAGGGTTAAACTAGGGGTATCTAGCACCAAAGATGAGTGCTAACATAAGGTTTTATTTGGGTGGTTAGCTAATCAATGTAATTAGCTAAAAGAATATGTTAAATGGATGGGCTAATTTGGATTAAATCCTAAGTTGCCTCTTTATCACATAAAAATTCCTTTATCACGTGAACGTGATCTCACTGCGGTCTCGTAAAGATTATCAAGCACAAGTTCTAGAATTAATAAATCATCGGCACACTCATAATCAAAGGAATCAAGCATAAAATACGCATGATATATACAGGCTCAAAATCCTCACATATTTACTAGAATGGTTATAAATGCGCAAGTAATGTTATCAATCCTGGGTCGGATCTGCTTTATCAATCGGTACACATCTCTAATTTTAAAACTTTATTTATTTACTACGTTTTTATTCTAATATATTAACCTAAGTGGCAAAAAATTTAAAACAAAGAATAGATTTTTAGATCACCGAGGGTGAACAAAAGTTACAAATTAATAATGAGTCTGATTTTTTAATTCATTTTCCCCCCACACTTAAGTTGAGCATTATGCGTAATTTAGGAAATAACTTAAAAGTGGGACAAATGAGAAAAATAAATATAAGAGAAACGAGACTTCTCGGGGTTCATAATTACTTGGTTGAATATGGCGTGAAAGGAAACGCCAAGCATGTGTATTCTACCACATGTAACATACTGATCCAAATACATCACTTCCCTAAGTGTAAGACTTCATCCGACCAACCACCACCTCTTTATTTAATCTGCAAAATAAACATAACTACAAAAACCGTAAAATACTAGAGTGCACTTTGGTAGGCACCATGATTGCATTTAGCGTATGCAACAAGCCTTTAAACCCCTCGGTGGCCCGAGTGGACGAGTTATAGTCTCGTGAGGGTTTCCAGCGAACACACCCACAAAGTTGAAAACTTTTTTATATATTATATATAAAAAGAATATATATATAAATAAATATATATATATAAATATATATATAATATATATATCTAATATATATATATACTATAGTATATATATAAATATAAATATTAATTATACACACTTCGCACAAAACAAGCTCACACAAAACATACGAAATGAAAAATAAAATAGAAAGAAAAATATAATTACGAGTATTCAAACATTCAAAACACATATATAAATAAAAAAAGTTAATGCTGAAAATAAAATCTTTTTGTATTTTGTTATTTTTTGGTTTTAAGTCAAACACATAATTATTATTTAAGGTTTAAAACGATAATTTACAAAATTACTATTATTATTATTTTTTAATTTTTTATATTTTTTAATTTTTATTTATAATTTTTTTCCGAACAAAAGTGTGGCGTACTTATAACCTAATTTTTTATAATTTTTCAAATATTCAAAAATACTAGCGCGGCAAAAATTTAACAAAAGTGCGCCCCACACAAACATATGTGCGGCGGTTTTATTATGACATAATTTTTTTTATCACACTTTTTAGTTACGAACACATATATAATCGCATAAACAAACACATGCAAACACAAACAAACCAACTAAACAAAAGGAAATACGAAACTCTTTTTTTTAAGATTTTATAATTTTACATTTTTATGACTTTTTTATTTTATACATGGTCATACTTATAAATACACAAGCAAGCAAACATGCAAACACAAAATAAAACACATTACACATAACAGATAAACACAGGCAAGAACATTAAAAAAAGAAACTTCTTTTTAGATTTTTATAGTTTTTAACACTTTTACATAACAATGAAAACAAACACACATAAACAAGCAACCTAAGATGCATAAACGAATACAAACACATTACAAGTATTCACATAACAAAAAAAAGAAGGTGCATATGATTTATTTTTATACAAAACTGACTCTTTTTGTTATTGCAGGTGCAGAGTGCGGCGCACAGAATTAATTGTGCGGCGTACTTTCTACAAATTTTCTAAAATTTCATTTTTTTACAGATGCAATGCAAGAAATAAAAAAAACTAATAAACATAAATCATGGCTTTATTATATAAACATGAATATGCCAAAATCAAAATGAAGCAAGAATCAAAATCTTTTTTTTATTTTGAATGACAAGCTAATTAATCACAATTGTACAAGGTGTATAATCATATAAAACAAAATTTCAAATGATCACGTACCTGAGACTAAAAAATTGGAGGTTTTGTTTTGGTTTTGGTTTTGATTTTAACTCAAATTCTGTGTGTGAAAATTTTGCAGAAAGTGCATCGTACTTAGTACAAGTACAGCGTACTTTCTGGGGAAAAACGAATTTTGGGTTTCGTTTGCCAGAAAACGGTACGGCGAGTTTATAAAATTTGATTTTAATCAGTCAAGAGATGGACAAGGTCACAAGACAAGTACGGTGGTTTTGGTATGAAACCGGTGCAATTCGGCATAAACCTGCAAAATAAGAAACGGGAACAGGGGAAGTGCGGCGCACAAGGTTAATTGTGCGCCGTACTTTCTGCAACAACAGACATATTTTAAAGATTTAAAGAGATTTAAACACACGAAACATGCACAAGACTAGCAAACAATCTGAGAACAACTAAACAAATCCCCGACAACGGTGCCAAAATTTTTATGTTTGTTTTCATAAGCTTTAAATTTATAATAACTAGAGATACCGATTTTGACTAAAAACACAACATTCGGGCAAGTATACCATATTCGAGTGTAATATAGTATTAGGTAAGTCCAGGTCGTTCCACGAGATTTGTAGCAATTCACAGATTGTTTATCAAGTAACAAAGCTAATTGATTGTCACGGGTCAAATAACCTAAACGTGTGTATAAAGCAAGCAGGTATGATCCACATAACATTATAGATATAGATAGAGCAAGACTTTATATAAACAAAGCATACAAGTCATATATGACAAGTAATCATAATAACAAGCATATCTACCAATGATAACATAGAATCTTTTCAGCCTATATACTACATCATCACGAGCGCATTAAGAATAGTTTATATCAAATATGCATAAATATGAATTCCTCCCAACCCGGTCAGTTAACATAAGGAATGGTCTTAAACATCATTCTACTTAGGTTATTTATCAATTTATCACACAATTCCCACAAGTATGATATTGACACGTCACAGACAAACGGTTCAAAATACATCAAGACAATTAACCCTTTCGGACTATTTCAATTGCAATGATATACCAAAAGATAAACAAGGGTCCAAGCAAGATAACATTGAATTCATAAACATCTATATTCATAAGTCATAGCAAAATCATCCAAATATCATATAATGTTTCACATATGAGAACAAAGTACCATTTACAATATTTCGATTAACATAACCACCAACTCAAAACTAACAATTCCATGAGCAACCAACAACCAAATGCTACTAAGATAACCGGAAATATGTCACCTAACTTCTGGAAATTCAACAACGTATCACCAAATGGAGTGTTTGGTAACAAGGTTTATGGTGATGATCTTAAAAGAATTTGGTGTGAATCCTCTAAGAATCAAAGTGGAAAGTGTTTAGATTTTAAAAATGGATGATATGTAGGCTAGATATGGTGTTAGAATTTATGGAAATTCATGGCTATGGTGGTGGTTTGTGGTGGTAGTATGGTGGTGAAATGGTGGTAAGTAGCGGATTAAAGGGGTGTTTGGATCATTGGATCCAAGGTTCCTCACCACTCTTTCCTCCTCTTTTAAGGCTCTAATGAATGTGCGTGTGTAAAACATCAGTTTGTATGAGAGATATATGAAATGGGAGAGCCAAGGAGGGTATTTATAGGCTGTTCGGGGGCCAAAGTGCGTCGCACAAACTTATTTGTGCGCCACACTTCGTGAGTTAATGCACTTAGCATTTAATTGCATTTAATTTTTCCACAGACTGAAAAGTGCGCCGCACTTTGGGCAAAACCGCCGCACTTTCTGCAACTTCTGCACTTGGCCTTTTTCGTGGTTGTAGATAATTGAATTCCGCTCGCGTGGCAGTTTGAACCAACTAAAACGAAGTTCGTATGACCGAGTTATGGCCAAAACAGTGAACAGGTGTCGGGAGATCATGAACTTTAGTTATTTCTTCGTTTAAGCTTCAAATCTTCGTGTAATCTTCCGTATTCTTCCACGAAACATTCCAAGAACCTACGATAGCAAATATACTCGATTCTATACCAATAGTTCTTATAATTAACCAATTTATATATATATAATCATTGATAAAGCATATAAAAACATGTATAATTTAAGCGTTATCAAATCCCCCCACATTTAAAACTTTGCTTGCCCTCAAGCAAATCTAATTAAAAATTAATAATGAGTCTGATTTTTCAATTCGTCCCCCCGCCACACACACTTAAGTTGAGCATTATGTGTAATTTAGAAAATAACTTAAAAATGGGACAAACGGGAAAAATAAATACAACAGAAACAAGACTTCCCGGGGTTCATAAATACTTGGTTGAATATGGCGTGAAACGGAACGCCAAGCATGTATATTCTACCACATGTAACATACAGATCCAAATACATCACTTCCCCAAGTGTAAGACTTCATCCGACCAACTACCACCTCTTTATTTAATCTGCAAAATAAGCATAACTGCAAAAACCGTAAAATACTAAAGCGCACTTTCGTAGGCACCACGATTGCATTTAGCTTATGCAACAAGCCTTTAAACCCCTCGGTGGCCCGAGTGGACGAGTTATAGTCTCGTGAGGGTTTTCAGCGAACACACTCACAAAGTTCAAAACCTTTTTAATATATTATATATATATATATTTTAATTTATACACAATTTACTAAAACAAGCACACACAAAACATTACGAAATAAAAAATAACATAGAAAGGAAAATATAATTACTAATATACAAATACTCAAAACAAATACATAAATAAAAAAAGTTAATGGTGAAAATAAAATCTTTTTTTTAAGTCAAACACATATATCAAACACATAATTATTATTTAAGGTTTAAAACGAGAATTTATAAAATTATTATTATTATTATTATTTAATTTTTTATATTTTTTAATTTTTATTTATAATTTTTTTTTCAGAACAAAAGTGTGGCGTACTTATAACCTAATTTTTTAATAATTTTTTAAATATTCAAAAATACTAGCGCGGCAAATGGATTCTTGTTTTATGCATACGTATCACCAAATGGATTGTTTGGTAACAAGGTTTATGGTAATGATCTTAAGAGAATTTGGTGTGAATCCTCTAAGAATCAAAGTGGAAAGTGTTTAGATTCTGGAAATGGATGATATATAGGCTAGATATGGTGTTAGAATTTTTGGATATTCATGGCTATGGTGGTGGTTTGTGGTGGTAGTATGGTGGTGAAATGGTGGTAAGTGACGGATTAAAGAGGTGTTTGGATCCAAGGATCCTCATCACTCCCTCTTCCTCTCCAAAGGCTCTAATGAATGTGTCTGTGTAAAATATAAGTTTGTATGAGAGATATATAAAATGGGAGAGCCAAGGAGGGTATTTATAAGTTGTTCGGGGGCTAAAGTGCGCCGCACAAACTTATTTGTGCACCGCATTTCGTGAGATAATGCACTTAGCATTTAATTGCATTTAATTTTTTCACAGACTAAAAAGTGCGCCGCACTTTGGGTAAAACCGCCAAACTTTCTGCAACTTCAGCACTTGGCCTTTTTCATGGTTCTAGATAAATGAATTCCGCTCGCGTGGCAGCTTGAACCAACTAAAACGGAGTTCGTATGACCGAGTTATGACCAAAACAGTTAACAGGTGTGGGGAGATCATGAACTTTAGTTATTTCTTCGTTTAAGCTTCAAATCTTCGTGTAATCTTTCGTTTTCTTCCACGACACGTACCTAGAACATATAATAGCAAATATACTTGATTAAGTACCAAAAGTTCACGAGAAATGATCAAATAGATATATATTATCTAAATAAATATTATATATATATATAATATATATATAAATATATATATATATATATATATATATATATATATATATACAATCATTGATAACGCATATAAAAACATGTGTAATTTGAGCGTTATCAGTTTGTAAGCTAATTAGTTAGTAATTTTTTTGCCAAATTTCATTCATCAAACTTGTTTAGTTTTGAGGGATAAGTTAATAAACCTAAAATCTGTTAACATACAGTAAACAGACTTTTGATGGCAGCGTGCGCAAAATGATTGTTAGAGGCAAGACTGTCAAACTCGCGATCCCACGTGGGATCATTTTTGTCTTTGCAGGATCAGGATCATAGGATCGAATCGGGATCGTACGATCCTGCCAATTAGATTATGAGAAGATGAGAAGAAAACCATTAGTTTTCATCTTGAAATTGTGATTTGGGAAAGTAGATACTTAAGTTTAGTATGATTAGAAAATAGAAAATTGACCGTCAATGTTTAGTTAGTATTTTTATTTTGTTAATTTGTTGGGCTTAAGAAAATAATAGGCTAAAAACTAGCTAGAAATATAAGATAGATATTAGCTTAGTAAACTCGAAACCAACGGGGCTAGCTCAGTTAGCCACCAAGATTCCTTAGAGGCTTGAGAAGGGGATGTTTGCCTAGGGGAGGTCTCGAGTTCGAGTCTCACTCAGGACTTTTACCGCTTCAGGTGGAATAGGAGGACCAAGGAAGTACAGGCGGGTTGAGGGTATAGCATATTGCTCATATGGATGTCACTGTTGGACGTAAACCACTAACAACTATCAAGCCGTTCTAAAAAACAAAAAACAAAAAAAACTTAGTAAACTCGTATCGGCACGCGATCCTACGAGTTTACTTTCGATTCTACGATCCCACTTACGATCCCATCTTATATGCGATCCTACCACGATTCTACACGTTTTTTGCAAGTAAACACGTAGGATCGTACGATCCTACGAGTTTACTCGCGAGTTTGACAGCCTTGGTTAAAGGAGTTTGCTCACAGGCCTTTGGCTTACAGTTAAACATTTCATTAGTGATTAAATCTTGACACGCATATGTACGTGCATTTGGAAAATATGACAGAATGCTTTGACTGTACTTTGTATATGATCTATGCTAAGAACCATCAACAAGTTTGTAACAACATGGCAGAATACTTTGACTTTACTTTATTAAATGTCATAATTTGAGCAAGATATGTATGATGAAAATCGTATGCTTCACATATATTGGGGGAAAAGAAAGACTAATTACTAGTAGTACTTACAAACCATATCAATAAATTGCACATAAATGCATCAGTGTATAAGAATGAGCAATATAATACACTATTAACTATGTACTACCAATTTTGATGCATCGACTCACATGATATTTCATTTAACAACGAACTAAATGAAACTCCACATGATATTTCATTTACTCGGTGTATGAAAAAAAATTGACCAATGATTGAAGAACGTTATTCTATTTACTCGGTGTATCATCCTCTTTCCTTAAATAGGAAAACATAATTGGGTATATCACTCATGTTACTTCCATTAAAACAATAAGCTAAAAATTAAACCAAAATCAAATTCAAGTTCATAGTAATTAAATAGTAAATTCAAATCACTAATGATATAATTCAATAAATTCATAAAATTTACAAACTTCCTTAAAATCACTTATAATTCAATGCTTACTAGTGGTGACGGGAGTGGTGGGTCTGTGACGGGAGAGTGACATTGACGATACGGGAGCTGTAGTGGTGACGGGAGTTGTGGTGGCGACGGGAGTTTTGGTGAGATGAGAGGGAGTTGTGGTGGTGACGGGAGTTATGGTTTGCGTGGTTAACTTGGGAAAGTGAAGGCTGTTAAGTGAGATACAAAGAGATAAGAGTTTTTATCACGATAAATCGTGACAAGATATTTCACAAAAACAAATAGGGAAAATTTGACTTTTCATGGAATATTTTGGGGGGATAACATTTAGCCACGACTTGAGTCGTGACTAAAAGTATTTAACTTATAAATTTTATTAAAATTAATTAAAAATATTGTTTATATATATTTTAAAGTTAAAAAAAATTATGTTTGTGTGTGTATATATATATATATATATAACATTATATACTAAATAAAATGTTATGATGAGCGACAACGATTCTAAAATTACGATGAGCGTTTTCGATTCTAAAGTTACTATGAGCGTTAAGCATGTGTCATTTTATATAAATAACAGGGTTACATTGTTAACAATCGTACTATCGTAAATTAAAAGCTTAAGTCATTTGTTTATTGCAGCCGAGACTATTCAAGTATGACACAAGTGCAAGTACATGTTGATAACTCGAGAATATTCAAGTAATCCACATCACTCGAGACTATGTAAGTGGTCAACCGATTGTATAAAAGATATCAATATCATTTAATGAAATGCAATAATGAAACTGGATTAAATGTGAAGACACTTGGTTGGTTCACATATCTCGATGATCACTTGAATACTCTCGGATATGGTAACGCTTGCTTATGAACTTCGATACTTGTCGTATTTGACTTGCGTCGAAATGAAATTCATATACATGACATGTTAAATGGGTGAGTCATTATGATATTCATATACAATACATGTTAAACGGACGAGTCAATATGGTATCGTTATACAATAACTGCTATCGTTGTACATTAGATGTTCAACGGATGATTCGATATGTTATCGTTGTACATTAGATGTTCAACGGATGAGTAAATATGGTATCGCTATACATTAGATGCTATCGTTGTACATTAGATATTCAACGGATGAGTCGATATGTTATCGTTGTACATTAGATGTTCAACGGATGAGTCAAGATGGTATCGTTATACATTAGATGGTATCGTTAACATTAGATGTTCAACAGATGAGTCGATATGTTATCGTTGTACATTAGATGTTCAACGGATGAGTCAAGATGGTATCGTTATACATTAGATGGTATCGTTAACATTAGATGTTCAACAGATGAGTCGATATGTTATCGTTGTACATTAGATGTTCAACGGATGAGTCAAGATGGTATCGTTATACATTAGATACTATCGTTGTGCATTAGATGTTCAACGGATGAGTTGATATGTTATCGTTGTACATTAGATGTTCAATGGATGAGTCAAGATGGTATCGTTATACATTAGATGCTATCGTTATACATTAGATGTTCAACGGATGAGTCGATATGTTATCGTTGTACATTAGATATTCAACGGATGAGTCAAGATGGTATCATTATACATTATACATTAGATACTATTGTTCTACATTAAATGTTCAACGGATAAGTCGATATGTTATCGTTGCACATTAGATCTTCAACGGAAGAGTCAAGATGGTATCGTTATACATTAGATGCTATCGTTGTACATTAGATGTTCAACGGATGAGTCGATATGTTATCGTTGTACATTAGATATTTAACGGATGTTATATATTAGATGCTATCGTTGTACATTAGATGTTCAACGGATAAGTCGATATGTTATCGTTGTACATTAGATGTTCAACGGGTGAGTTAAGATGGTGTCGTTATACATTAGATGCTATCGTTGTACATTAGATGTTCAACGGATGGGTCGATATGTTATCGTTGTACATTAGATATTCAACGGATGAGTCAAGATGATATCGTTACACATTAGATGCTATCGTTGTACATTATATGTTCAACGGATGAGTCGATATGTTATCGATGTACATTAGATATTCAACGGATGAGTCGAGATGGTATCGTTATACATTAGATGCTATCGTTGTACATTAAATGTTTAACGGATGAGCCGATATGTTATCGTTGTACATTATATATTCAACGGATGAGTCAAGATGGTATCGTTATACATTAGATGCTATCGTTGTACATTAGATGTTCAACGGATGAGTCGATATGATATCGTTATACATGAGATGTTAAACGAATGAGTCGAGAAGTTATCGACATACAAGTTATGTTAAACGGATGAGTATATATGATATTAATATACACGTTATGTTAAACGGATAAGACGAGATGGTATTGATATACAAGTTATGTTAAACGGATGAGTCGAGATGATATTCATATACAGGTTATGCTAAATAGATAAGTCGAGATGGTATTATACAAGTAATGTTAAATGAATGATTCGAGATGATATTGGTATACATGAGATGACATTGAGATTATCCGATATATGGGATTCAGTGACAAAACAAAGTAAATGACAAAAACATAAATGATGACTTTGACCAAACTTTATTTACTTTGACCGGAACGTGTAGTGACGAATGTAGTCGCTACATGTCGTCGCTAAAAGGCTCTTGTTTTTAGCATAAATTTATATCTTATCCTCACAAACACACCCACTCTTATCCACACACACACACACATACTCTTATCCTTACAACCACCCACCGACACATTACATACTCACTCATATCCTCATAACCACCACCACATTCACCACCACCTCGATCACCCGCCACCAGATGGAGAGATATGATCAAGCTTTTAAGTGCACTTGTGAAAAAGGAGATGTGGTGCTGCGAACATCACACAAACCTTACAGTTATGGTAGACAATACTACGCATGTACTTGTTCAAAGGTGAACTATCCAAAAATAATTATTTATGTAATATATAATTAATTTGCTTGTCAAAAAAACATTTCTTATGATTTCCTTACTACATAACAGCCAGGAACTTAACTTAAGATAGAGGATGTGGCTACTTTATGTGGATGGATGACCTCAGACTCTATCTAAGTTCTTCTTCTGACCTTCAACACCTCCAAGTTCTTATCCGGGACCTTCAACATGTCCAAGTTATTCTCCGAGACCTTCTGGATCTGCACTGAATCTCAGAAAGGTAGAGTGCTCAAATTGTAAGTACTTGGCTGAAAAAATAAAGACACTGGAGGCAAAGATAAAGATACTAGAGGGAACACTAGAGATGGAAAGGAATCCTGAGAACCACACACTTGAGTCAACTGCAATACTTCACGAGTTGTATAATGACATGTCAAAACTTGGTTTGGAGTAGTTTTTAGCATTTCGAATGTAATTTGTATGCTTTAATGTTTCAATGTTTATCGTTTTGTATTGTAATTTGTATGCTATAATGTTTAAACGTTAATCGATTAGGAATGAATTCGTATATTTTAGTTACTTGTTGTGGTTTAACACCATTTGATTTAGTTAGCTTTCAAGTTATGATCAAACTAATCAATGATAAAACAACTAAAATTAAAATAACATTAAACACTTTTAGCCACGATATGTCGTGGCTAAATATTTTAATATTTATCATTTAACTTTATTGATAAAACATAAAAAGAACTAAAATAATATAAAACTTTTAGCCACGACATATCGTGGCTAAATGTTTTAATATTTTTCATTTTAATTTTATTTATAAAATATAAAAAAGAATTAATATAATATAAAACTTTTAGCCACGACATATCGTGACTAATTGTTTTAATATTTATCATTTAATTTTCATACTTATTATTTAATGTTATTAATAAAATGAATATAGTTAAAATAATAGTAAATACTTTTAGCCACGGTACGGTCGTGTCTAAAAGTTTTAGTCAAAATTAGTAACCAGTTTTTTTAGTCACGATACGGTCGTGTCTATAAGTTTTAGTCAAATTTGTTGACAAAGTTTCTTGGTTGAAAGTATTGGTCAAGGTTTTTAGAACTTTAGCCACGACTTAGGCGTGGCTAAAAGTTTTAGTCAAATTTTTAGATAAAGTTTCTTCGTTGAAA
>BQNB010133679.1:0-15892 GCA_026074375.1 Tanacetum coccineum
TGGACTAGAGACCCTAAGGATGTAATACATGTGATAATAAGTGTGGTAATGGACTTGTAACAAAGTGGTTAAGCTAAAAAGTTATAAAAACTAGTTTTAAACACATTTTTTTCAAAAACTTTAAAACTTTCTGTTTTAATTCGAAAATAAATGTATTTGTTTTATATTTTTATTAAATACTACATATCATGAGGATTCCAACCATGTAAGAAACATAAAAATCCGCTTTATAACGAAGGAGATACGTAGTTTACAAGTTATACGATAATAAACGGGTTTATAAAAGAAATTTTATAAAAACAAGTTACAAAATACTTCTGATATATAAGATTAGTTATTTTTCTCAGATAGTATATATTTTTAGGATTCCAAAACATTAAGAATCATAATTTTTTGATCAATAACGAAGTAGTTATGAATTTCGTAAGTTTACTATAATTAAAGTTTGCAAAAATAATTTTATAAACTATGAACAGTAAAAACACTATTCATCTCAGACCCATATTTTTGAAAAATATCATAATTTGATATAACTTTCAATTATGAAGACGTGCTCGAAAGAATCATTAAAATCAGAGCTAAAACGGATAACATACGACATTTACAGGTTTACGATGAATAATTTTATAAAAGTCCATGAACAGTAAAGTTACTGTTCACGAGGGGACTCAAATATTGAAAATGTAATATTTTGATACGTCGTCTTAATACGAGAACGTGGACATAAGAAACACAAGAAACGAGCTTAAAACGATAAAGTTACGCCATTTTTACTAAAGAGATATTTATAAGCGTTTTTACTTTATAAATATTATTTCATAAATGCAATTAGATGGTGATGTAGCTATATAGAATTATATATGGTAGTAGTTATTCAAAGTGCTTAGTGCTTATACGACTATATTGGATTAGGTTGCATTCGGTCATTTTCGTGACGCATTTTCTGTGATATATTTGTTATCATTCACTCAAGGTGAGTTCATAACCCCACAATTTACATTTTAATAATTTACAAGTTTTGAGGTGAGAAACATATGCATGTTTTACAATTGGACGCAAGTGGACATTTCACATTTCAATTACGTGTTTGCCTAAGTAGCGATAACCCTCTGAGCCCATTATCATGAACTGTCAATTACTGTTGTGAGCGCGAATGTTATAAATAGATCTATTTGGGATTGACATCCCCGTTCGGGTGAGTCATGCTCACTGTGCCGGTTTGCCGGACAACGAACGTATACCATGTCGGACATAGGATGTTGCGGGTTAGAACATCATCACGGGCAATGTTGGCAATTTATATTGTAAATCATACATGTCGAGCTTCAGTGTCATGAGCTTAGGAAAACGTAATTTCATTTTATGATGTTTGCATCTGTTGCATCATCATGGGGAAATCTTGCGGTCCTACATTATACATTTTACAAACCTATGAATTCACCAACATTATTGTTGATGTTTTAAAGTAATGTTTTTCAGGGGATCAATAAGGCACGAGGTGCAAGGGGTACATTGGTGGTTTTGATTTGGATGTCACATGCATTAAAGATTTGGTTGCATTACTATTATATAATCGTTATGAACTAGAATCTTTGTATATTGAACAAGTGAAGCTTCGGGCTTTTTGTAACAAACACTTTGCTAAATCCAATGTATCGGTTTTTGAATGACTTTTGGGTCATTCTTATATATATCTTGTGTTATTGATCTATGAAGTATCACCCCAACCCATATTTTGATGCGACCCAATTTGGGGGTGTTACACTCTCAATACAACTATGTTTCATCTTTGTTTCTTTGATCAATCTCGACCCCCCGAATAGGTGGTTTTGTATCTTGTAACAAGTGGTATCACGAGCTAACCGGGGGTGTTTTGTATTTGTGTTTGTTGTCTCGTTTCTAAATCTTATCACGGCTTATTTTAAGCGTATTTTCGTGGCTTATTTGATCATAAAAAGCCATGGCTGAGATTTTGTGTGTGTGTTTGTTGGTTAGTGTTTTCAGCTTATTTTTAGCATATTTTAAGCTTATTTCGTAGCTTATTTTGGTCTAAAAATCCACAAATTGTTTTGTTTCTGGTAAAACACTTACACCTTTCTAGTGTTTCATCACCTTTTTTAGAATATCAAAAGGAGGGTTTAGCTTATTGGTTTTTTTAACAGTTTTTTTGGCTTATTTTCGAGCTTATTTTGGTTTGATTTCACACTTTTTAGTAAATGGTCTATTTCGTCCTTGTCCAAGCTTATTTACAGCTTACTGTCATTTGCTTATTACTGGTTTATCTTGAGAAAACAGTTTTTTTTCAGCTTATTTTGGTCCATGTTTGTGAAGCTTAAAGAAAAAGCTGAAAAAGGACAAGAAATTTTCAAATCTATTTTTTTCGAAAAAGGACAAGCGAATTAAGAAGAGGCGAATAAAACAGTCTAATAAGGTGATTAAACATGCTTTGGGTTAGGCGAATTAATCCTAGGCGAATTAAACCTCAAGGAGTAGGCGAATTAATCACAGCCTCTTAGGCGAATTAAACACCTAACCAAACCGAGTCAACTCGGTAATTACCGAGTTGACCCGGTCAACTCACTGACTCGCAGCTAAATGAAAAA
The DNA here is from genome assembly GCA_026074375.1 of Tanacetum coccineum. Taxonomy (NCBI): domain Eukaryota; kingdom Viridiplantae; phylum Streptophyta; class Magnoliopsida; order Asterales; family Asteraceae; genus Tanacetum; species Tanacetum coccineum. Next base: position 2,604 of record BQNB010133679.1, read on the forward strand.
GACAGAAACAAGAAGAAAGACTCAAACCAAAAATTAACTATAAACAACAACAATCTACATCAGTAGCCAACAACTACAACAACCGTCATCCAAATCAACACAGCCTCAATACAAATCCAATTACTAATCCTATATATCCCATCGTCACATATAATCACAACTCAACCTCATCACACCTCATCAATGACTCGAACCACATCAAGAAATAACAATGAATAGATCTTAGTTTTTTGTATCGTGTGTAACAATTCATGTTCAAGTCCTTACAAAGATCATTTACACGAAATACAAACCTTATCATCGATCTGTGTTGAGCATAGCCCTTTTCAATATTTGAAAATAAAGTTGGACTAATAACAACTATGTTATTGTCTTCCTTTCTTTCGATTTAAGAGACACACAAATCATGAACATAAGTCGACCCTACCTGAGACCCTTCAAAGGATCTTGAAGCCTGTCACTAAATAAAAGAATTGGATCTTGGTTCGTATGCTCTCTGAGCTTGTTGTAAATTGGGCTATCAAAATTGCAAGAGTGGTTTATTATTGTCTTCGTGTGCTGATTGTAAGAAAGGAAGGAGAATAACTTTTTATTGTTGTGTGTCAAGAAAGAACAGATGGGGGCGTGAGATTATGTTAGGGAATTTAAGGTTGAGTATTTAAAGTGGCTTCTTATAATCTCCTAATTTTAGGTTAAAGTGTTTGATGGACTTGGGATAGGTTACATATTGGGCCGAGATTTGTGTTACATGGTGGGCCAAATTCTAAGTTGTATAGCAGCAAGTCTCTTCTACCAATCGGGCCTAGGTTGTATTAAGTTTGGACCGATGGACTTTGTAATAAGTTTGGGATGGAATTCTTTTTAAGCCGACAATTACATTGAAGTAGGCTTATGCTAGTGGATTGAGCCGGGTAGTAACACAAGATCATGACAGGTAAAGTATAAAAGACCGGGTTTTACTACTTGGATGGGCCGTGCTTATGTTGTATTTTTAGCCCAATATCCATTAACCATCACAAAAATCTCGAACAACAACACAACAAACACAATACATTACACTAAAATGATCCTTATCAAAATTCACCTTCATTCTTAATGGCTTTTATTGAATTTTAATGATCACAGGGATCCTTGTACGATGTTCCATATTTGGGATTGAAGTAGACTTTCACGGGGAGTGTACTTATTTTGTCTTTGGTTCTTTCTTTCTCCAAAATGAAGATGACTTGTATTAGTGACGAAGACTTGGACATCTAGTTGCTTTTTTGATTCTTTCTACCTATACTCACAAAGTGGCTATCACTTTAAGGAGTCACATTGTAGTACTCAGTGTCTCACGTAGTTGAGGAGATTTCAAGTGGTGATGTATTTTTTGTATACTTTTGGGTGAGTATATGGTACTCAGAGATTTACCTCTACACCATTCCTTCGTCACACGGATAGTACAAAATTAAGTTACAAGTGAAGGATTATCCTTAATCTCAGTAGTCATCAGTATTAGCTGACAGAATAGATAAGGGGATTTAGTTTGGGTTGATCAAGAGAGATTTGTTAAGAGAGTTCGATTCGACATCTTCTTATAGACTATTGCTTATGCAATCACGGGTTATAAAGCTAAGTAAGCAGTCCTAGTTGAAATACGATGTACACATGAGTAGGATGATTCCTCAGTCAGTCATCATCCTGGAGGGAGAAATGTGTACGCCTGGTACGTAGTTGTTTTTATGTTACCGTTTTGATGTTATTGTTTTGACTACATAGCGGGATAAATTGCTTTCACTCGGGACTTAGTTAACTTTGGTGAAACAGTTTAAATAGGTACATTCGGGACTTTATTAATTTTAATGTTACGTTTCGACTACATAGAGGGATAAATTGCTTACGCTCGGGACTTAGTTGACTTTTATGTAGCAAGTCTTGCCATGTCTTTCCGGGAGGGAGAAAAATGCATTTTTGGGTCTTAATTGATTTTGGTACTAGGTTTTTGACTTCAGAAAAGGGATAAAGTGTGTACTTCGGTATAAGATGTACACATGAGTATGATGATAGTAAGTCATACCATGTCTTTCCGGGGACTTCAGAAAAGGAATAAAGTGTGTACTTCAGGACTGTAATGCTTCCAAAGTGTGACGATGTTGATGATATCATCCCCTCCCATAGTGTATCATAAATGAGAAAAGAGGTCCTTAAGAAGACTTTTGCATTGATTCTTAATCAGTCTCAAGGGTGTCTATTTGGGAGGGAGCTGAAGAAAAAAGAACCTACTAGTTGGGAGGGAGTAAAAACTCAACTAGATACTACAAGCTGAAGAAATAAAGTTGGAGCATTCAAGCAGAACAAGGTCATTAAAGACAATCTTAAGGAATGCTAGACTTCATTCTTATTATTTTGCTTTATTTTTACTTGTAGGAAACATTGTAACCAATTCACGTGTGACACCATCTTAGAGGGAGATTGTTAGCCTCACTTTTTAGTGAAGCTAGCGTCTTACACGTGAATTGGACTAGCTATAGACCAACTGCTAAACGCAGGGACTATTATTGTATATGTGGTATAGTTAGCTTTAGTATAGGCTATAAATACCCTCGATGTCTCTCTATGGGGGGGTGTTGGTGGAAGTTTATTTGTATTTTATCTTTCTGTTTCTAATAATACATCTTTTCCATTCACTCCCTCGCTACTTTCTCTCAATACAACTATGCTTCATCTTTGTTTCTTTGATCAATCCCGACCCTCAAAAGGTGGTTTTGTATCTTGTAACATACTAGTAGTCCATTATCCAGATATTTACCTAAGGAATCAGAACGTTATTTGTTGATCCTAGGTCACATGCTAGTCCAACTTGTTCACTAAACCAAAGACAAAGACACGTCAATATTTGTGATCCTATTTCTCTAGATATATAAATTACAGAAATGGAGAGCTATCCCGGCATCTAGCTAACGCTCTATCTATATTCCTAGATCCAGTTGAATGATAGGTCGCATACTTAAGCAAATAAACGAATATAAATTGATAAACATAAAATAACACACAACGAATATTATCCATGATGACATCAAATAACGTCTATTTTATAGCATCATTTATTCCTTTTAAATTGCTCGTTTTATATTATTTATGCATGAATTGGTACTTAATTGCTTATATTTGTTATTTGCAGTAAATATGTAGAAATTGGTGAAGATCAACTAAAAGGCGCGCATTTTGGAGCTTAAACGAAGAAATCAAGAATCTACTATTCTGACAACCTATATGCCGTATCCATCAAGGAAGATAAGGCGTATCTGCACCTGAACTTCACAAGAAACCACGAAGACTCAAAGACCTATACGCCGTATCCAGAAGTTCCCATACGCCGTATTTAAGGATAAGCTCAAGGAATATTATAATCATGGTCCCCACTCCAAGAAACCCCAATACACTTTATCAACTTACCCAATACGGTGTATCGACTAAATTTTAGAAGACTATAAATATAAATCCCTAAACACGAGTTTAAGGTGTGCTTAATTATATTTTCGAAACCCTAACCACAGAAGTCGATTCTCTGAGGTCAAGAAGAGAAACAAAGGTCTTGCAAAGTGCTTAATTTGATAGGAAACACCTTGTAATCATCTATACTCTAGTAATCATTCAATTTTTGGTATCATTTATTTATCGATTAGTTTACCTTGATTGATTTGATTATTATGTTTGTTTCGATACAATGGTTATTGGCTAACACCTTTAGGTGTTAGCCATGGTTATGAAGATTTTAATGTTCGCTTTGTTTATATTGATTGCTTAATTTATCATTGATTGTTGATTATATTTATTAATTTATACTCATTTATGTGCTTAAGTATGCTACCTATCATTTAACTGGATTTAGGAATGCAAAATATAGAGGTAGCTAGATGCCGTATGGCTCTCCATATCTGTAATTTATATATCTCGAATAATAGGATCACAAATAATGTGTTGTCTTCGCCCTTGGTTAGTGAACGAGTTAGACTAGCAGGTGACCTAGGATTAACAAATAACGTTCTGATTCCCTGCCCGAAGATTTGGACAAGTGACCTCTAGTATATAAAGAACTGTTAAGCAGTAAGTTAGTAAAGTCTCCATGAGCCAGTGTTTAGTAAGATCACTATTAGTAATCTCCTAAGATAGATTAAGATCAGCAAAAGGATGCTTTATTTGGATGCGTTTAATTGTGACAAAATTGGCGTGTCTAGGTTTTAGGAAGAAGTCCCGCTTAAATCTAAGAATGATATGCCGCCTCAAAATAAGTCAATCATTGCACTAAATAAACAAACCTGTATTTTTATCAGATTAATCATGGTTAGCACAGTTTCCTTACAATAGGCTTGACCGCTCTTCTACCTTTTGATTATCATCTTCAATGTGTTTTCATAGCGAAAGTAGATTTAAGTCACCACCAAAACCTGTGCGAGTCTCTCAGACTGAAAACCCCCTTCAACCATTAGAATTAAGAGTAGGTTTAACACAGGTTTAACATAGACTAAAACTAACGTAGAATTAAGAATTAACGTTCTCGCTCTTAGTGATCGACACCCTACTTACCATCAAAGCTACAACTGATTGGGTACACTGCCCGTTAGTGTTGTTTTAGGTAAAGTTGACAAAATATAAATAGTAAAACTTGATAACATAAAATACCAAAACTGCAACAACACATCAAGTTTTTCTCGCCACTGCCGGGAGTGAAATTGTTTAATTCTTGTTTTTATTAGTATTTTTGGTTTAGTTTAACTTAGATTAGTTTGTATTGTATATTATTACGTATTGTGTGATTGTGTGTTTTTATTTATTTTCCTGCATTGTTTGTCTTTTCTGTTAACTGTCCTGATCGATAAATCGATATGGCGTATCCTAATCATTAGATACGGTGTATCAACCCTTCGAAACAGATACAACGTATTCATATTAAATCGATAATACGGCGTATTCAGTCATCTGAATACGCCGTATCATCACCTGATACAACAACAGATTTAAATTTTTGTATTCCGTTTTATGTTTTGTTTCCCGTGTTCTCTTTCAAGAGAGCATATCGTACTAATTATTTGTTCATGTCTTCTTGAAAGTATTCGATGAGGAATCATGAAAACTATGACAGAACCAGTTTTGGAGGAATACATGACCCTCACCCAAAAAAACTACATCTCGGGGAATGATGGAGGGAAAATCATTGAGAAGAGCTTCCTTGAACTAAAAGGAACATTTATGGGAAAAATACGAGATAATGCTTTCAGTGGAACGAATTGAGAAGACGCGGTTGAACACATTGAAAAATTTCTCAAAGTAGTTGGCCCACTCAAAATACCAAACGTAAGTGACGATCGATTTAGGCTTAGTGTCTTCCTATTTCACTCACCGGTGCTGCAAGTGAATGGTTTAAGGTAGAATGTATAGGTTTGATTACTTCTTAGGAGGATCTGACTGAAAAATTCTTTGGGAAGTTCTATCCACCTTCTCGTACTAATAAGAAGATGAAAGCTGATGAAGATGAAGTATCATGGGATCAAACTAATAATGAGTTTGAAAATTGGTTGGTCTCCAAATTTGAGAACTATATGACTATGGATCGGGATACTATGTATGCCTTGTGAAAATATTGGAGAAAGTAACTAGGAAGTAAAGAATGAGAATGAGCCTTCTATTGATAAAGGAAACGACTCCAAGCAGGAGAACAAGATTGCTGAGATCCTTAGAATCAAGACTGACATATTCGATTATGAGAGTCCCTTATGCAAACCATTCGATGAGTGCAATTATCTTTTTTAAATCGATCCCGATGTGCTAACTAAAGACATTCCCAGATTTAAAACTTGTGAGGATTACAAAGATGATTGGATCTACGAGTGGAACGACAAGGTCCCATGGGTAAATGAAAAGCCTTGGAAGCTTGATGGAGTGTGGAAGGAACCTATTGCTGTTAAAAATTGTTGTAAACCATTTTGCTTCAAAAGTGGGCATTCAGAATGGACAACTTGTACCTGGAGAGATGAAGAATATTACAATGGGGGAAATTTACCCAGGCAATTTCAAGTTGGCAACACTATTCATTGTCAAGATTACAAATGGTACGAAGCTTTAGAAGATAGTGATCTGAAATACGAGGCGTTAAGGAACAAGGCTGCCTTGGAAGAATCAATGAACCAAGATGAAGAGTCAAGCAACGATGCTTGGAGCAACTATTTACCCATTGACGAATGGTGTGATCATGAAAATGCTACTAACATGGAACTCGATGTCAACTATAACGCTTACCTTGATATAGCTCGATTATTTAATGATCATACAACAAAGAATGAAGACGTTAGAGATCTAGATGATTACTTGGTTCGAGGGGATGCACAATTTAATAAAATGATGAAAGAAGGTGCAAATTACTTGGAATCCCCTACGCGAAACTGCCGGCATGCAAAACTAAAAGATTTGAGATAGTCAAGTACTCATTTGGACCATCAAAGAGGTATGTTGCTATCAAAGAATGTGGGTACTATGATTGGGCTACAACCAAAGAAAATGCATGTCACGCATTCCAAGATATCTTCTACAAGCTGGACGAGGGATGGTTCGTGACAAGGGTAGAGTAAAAAGCTAAAGACAAGTCTAACTTAAAGACTTTGCTGTAAAGAAAAGTGCTCACCGGGAGACAACCTAGTATTTCACTTGTTTTTATCGAGTCTTTCTTCCCAGTCTGTCGATACGGCGTATCCAATTCAATGAATATGGCGTATTGACTATTTGGACGTTATCCAATCTTTATTTTTATGCAATATTAAAACATTATTGTTAGTTTAGTCTATACGACGTATTCATTAAACGAATACAGCGTATTAGACGACTGACCCGTAGTTAGGATTTTTAATATAGGTTTCAATACGGCGTATCCTAGTTTATGGATACGACGTATCGACTTCCTATATAGTTTTAGGATTTTTATTTTGAGTCTAACCAATGAATACACGAAGATAGGATTGCATTTGTTTTCTTATATATTACACAGGACCTTCTGGACAAAGAGACGAATGTGGTCGGATGCTTATTTTCTTGAATTATACGTGCGTGATGTAGTCATGCTGGTATCCAGACCTGCTTTCAACGCACAATCTTGCTCATAAACACAACATGGAGGATCATACCGTGCAAATCTCAAGGGAGTTTCTCATTCTAATTCATTTAATTTCCTGTTTTTATTGTTATATTTATACAACGAGGTCGTTATATATCTCAAGTGAGGGGGGGAGAATTAAAACGCTTACTTGTCCATGTTTTCACAATAAAATGCCTAATTTATGCCAAATTTTTTTTAGCATACTTTTGTGAAATTATTAGTTGCATGACCTCGCACACATAACCCTTGTTTAGATATTGTGAGAATTTAGCCTTATCTGTTTCCAAATGTTTATCCAAATTCCACAAAAATATAAGTGTGCCGGTGATGCTGTAAACTTTAGAACATGGACTGGTATATCTACTCGAGACCACAATAATAAGCACTATTTTTAATAGATGGAGTGACATTTTTAATTTGGTAAATTTCTAGGATTACACCAAAAAGCTTATACATGTTGTTATGTTAACTAACTACGCTGGTTAGTTAACCCCCATATAAACCCTTTGTTTACTCTTATTTTTAGAGTAAGATTGTAACACCCCCTGAATGGGTCGCATCGAAAATATGTATGGGAGTGTTACTTCATGTATATATTGCACAAGATACAAGAGAACGACCTCTAAATGAGTCGTTTGAAAAGTAATTATCGTTGATTTTCTGGAAATTTAAATTGTTGTAACATTTGTCCTAAAGTTAAATCATAATGAAAGACTGAAAATAATACAATGAGATTTGATAATTTGAATGTATGTGGAAATCCATGAATGTAATCTTGTAAAATTTGGACTCCAATGCACATCAGTTACGTCAAGCATCTTATTCACCTGAGAAATACATCCTTAAAAGTGTCAACATAAAGTTGGTGAGTTCATAGGTTTATGTAAGTATAAATGTTGGATCCGCAAGATTTCAAGTGTGTAATAACACATACAAAATCACAAAATGTAATTACAGCTGCACTAAGCTCATGACATTGAAGCTACGACTTGTATGTGTGCAATTCAATGCAAATAATTGTGCCCGTGTAGATGTTCAACCCGTAACATCTAAATCCGACATGGTATACGTCTGTTAGTTCGATCCGCCGAAACTAGTGAGCGCTACTCACCCGAACGGGGATGTCAATCCCAAATAGATCTATTTATAACATTCACGCTTACACTAAGTAATAAACAGTTCATGATAGTAGGCATAGTGGGTTATCGCTACTTAGGCTAACTCATAATATGTTTAAAATTGTACTTGCGTCCAAATGTAAAACAAGTCATGTATCTCACCCTGAGATTTGTAAAATATTGTAATCGAGTAAAGTAAGTCTACAAACTCACCTCAAGTAATGGAATGAATGTATGAATAAATCAACAATGAGCGACGACACAAATAACCGGAATGCAACCTAACAATGGTGACGGCATAAATAACTGGAATGCAACCTAGTTAAATATAGGTCGGATAAGAATAATGTACTTGAAATAAATACAACAATGTATTTTATAAAGTTAGATCACCATCTAATAGTTTTTGTTTTAGCTTATAAGTCAAAATAATGTTTATGTTATGTTCGGCGTTTAATGTCTAAGTATATACACTTGTAAACTATCATATTAGTTCGAAAATTAATTATAGTTGATTACGCTCGATCTACTATTTTTATTATTTCTAAAGTGTCAAAATATATAGTTTAAATAAATTCATAAATAATATATATAAAGTTTTAAAACACGTATTAATATTATATAAGTGTTACGCTATTATTTCTTAAGGTTTTTATTGTCCAAACGGACCCAAAAACACTCTTAAAAAATAAATTACAGTTTAAATCAGCACCTACATTTTATTAAGAATGTGCATAAAATTTTATATAAAAGTTGTCTAGTTTTAATGATGATTTACTCACTTTTAATACACTTTTAGGCTTAGAAACTCGAGCAATACAAGCAAAATATCATTCCGAGCAACATTTTAGTTTTATACTTAAGCCGGTTCAGAATCGAAAGCCCTCAAAAACACGATTTAAATTCTGATCAGAGCCCGTTATTTTCTGAAAAGCTGTCAAAGTATTTATAGTTGAAGAAACATGTAATCTTATGATCTAAACCAAGAACAAGAGAGAGATGTGGGTTGTGATGTTTAGTGAGAGAAAGTATATGGAATGGATGATATTATTACTATGTGGAAATTGTGGAAGAAATGAAACAACCAACCCCTCTCCAAGGCTAGGAGAGGGCTTATATAGTTACATGATGGCCGGCCCATGGGCTATGATGGGCTTCCCATGGGCCTTGGGCCGGATTAGCTTCTATACTTAACATGACACAATCTACGAGCTAAGACCTATTACAACTTGGAAGTGACCGACACTTTTTGTGTTTCCAACAATCTCCCCCTAAGGGAGGTCACTCCATTTTACAAAACTTTAAGCCTAGCATACAATGCTTTATCTTTAGTCTTTAGCTCGTCCTTTTGACATTTTCCTGTGAGTTTGTTGTAGTGATCATTGATTCCTGGATTGAGCTTGTTCCTTGAACTTGTATTTGACATTGTGATCTTGAGCATCTTGAGATCATCAACCAAGCACAATCTCTTCGCCATCTTGAAACTTTGCCATCTTGTGGATTTGTGATTTCTGAACCAACATGCTCATACCTTTCTTGAATGGATGTCTTGAAAAACTTTAATGCTACGTCTTTCTTGAGATTCGTTAACTATAATACTTCGTCACTTTGAGAAAGATGTTTGTATCAGAGTAGCGGAAGTCTTGAAATATGTATTTGAGTCTTTCATGAAGTCCTTATGTTTGTCTATCGGGTATGAGCATGTGGCTATGGATCTTGTAAGACAGCTGGAATCAGGAACCTCCACCACCATCTTTAAATAACCTGCATAAAAACAGTAAGCAATAAAGCGGGGGGACGAATATGGCTTTGTCATTCGCCTAGGTTTGGTTGGAGTAAACTTTAAATCCATGAGGATCGACCTGTGATCAGATAGATTCAATTTAAGAAGAATCTTTTTGACATGATTTCCAGTTGTAGTATTAAATCTTTCTAACACATAAGTATTAGATTCATCGTACTCAGCATGTTCTCATTATCGGAATGTCTCAAAGCAGACAGCACGATAAGAGTGAACCAGTGAGTTACTATCTCACCGATTGATATAGAAAATCAATTTGAAAATCAATCGACGTGTCACTTGCTAAAGCAGTTTTGTGACACATCGAGAGTTTTAAGCAATTCAAAATTCTTTAACCGTTGATCCATAACCTGGAATAAGTTTGATTCATAAAGAATCGCACCATTGTTGCTTTCCAGTTGTCACAAGCTTGATTCAAAAGAATCGCACAAGTCACCTACCATGAGCTTGTTTGATGTTGGCTCAAGCAGGATTTCCATCTTCATTGTGAATACCTAAGTATCACTCGGATGTTCTGGCAAAATCACAAGGATCTTGCGTAGGACTCTAATGATATTACTTGATATTCACATTGTGTGAGATAACAAGCTAAATTATGACAAGTGTCCTAATGAGATTAATGGATGATCTCTTTTGGCTCTAGACTCAATAGTGCACTTTTAATTTTAGTGATCGGAGGCTGGAGCTGAGTGCCACCTTTTCAATATCAACTAACTCGGAGTGAGAAAGTCAATAGAAATGAGTGTATCTCCGTGAGTTTTGAAACAAAGTCTTTTCGACTTTGAGTGGCTGGGAGGGGTTTGTGCATAGCGTCACTGGGTCCATGACTGTCTTCAATGTCAGACAACACCTAAGTGTTTCTGACAGCATATGTATTGACCCGGTTTCTGCCTAAGTGTATGGAGGGCTTCTTTCTTTTCACCCTTTATCCTTACATTTCTTTTTCATTCTTCAACCCCTTCAATGCTTACCGAGACTTCATAACTAACACCTTGTTGGGTTTGTTCCAGTGTTAGCTCCATCTCAGTCGGCATTATTCCCGATTCTCACTTTTTCTCCTTTTTAATCATACCTAAGGACTTCTACACTAACTAGTGGATATCCCTGGGTAGATCCCTCCGGTTCTGGCTGGATCATGGGATTTGAATACCTATACCTAACCACCTTATAACTCCATAAAATTAAGTACATGGTCGGTCTTTTAGGGTATTCCATCACCATTACAAACCAAAATCATTGAAAAATTCATTCAAAGTGTTTGATATAAATATCAAAAGGTTTACACTTTGAATGTTTTTAATCATCACTAAAAGCTCCCCCTTAACATGTGCATCGTAATCGTAGTACATGCTAAGTGTGGAGTGCATCGAGTCCATTTTAATTGATTACTTCTGTCAATATACATTAAGTCCAGGTTAATCACATTTTCTCCCCTTATCCAAAATGTTAATCCCTTGATATTTTGGATATCAATTGATTAACTGTTCGGGGACAAAATGATGTATTCTAGCATAATGGAACCTATTCTTTGTTAGGAAATATTGTAAAGTACTGCTAGCAGATAACCAAGTACTGCTAGTTATATCAAAGTACTGCTAGTGTTTAAAGTACTGTTAGTATAAAGTCAAAGTACTGTTAGTATAAAGTCAAAGTACTGCTTATATTAGTTTTAGAGTTCTAGAAGGATTGTATTAGGAGAAGATAAGTATGACAGGCTGTAAGCCCAATAGGGTTAGTCCTTGATGTCTATAAAAGGACCCCTTGGAAGGCATAGTTAGAGATGAGTACGAGTACAAGTATTAGAACAAATCTTAGAAGAAGATTTGGCAATTAGTATTATTAGTGTTTTAGGGATCTGCAAAATTAGGCAAATTCAAAGGTGTGATAATAAAAGTGATCTTTTGGTTATTACTGTGTGTTCTTAATATTATCAATTAGATTCCGCATAGTTGATAGTATTCATTGTCAACGTTTCATAGTTATTGTCTTGGATTTATTCAAGGTAATAATATCCTTTACAAGTTAAAGGATCAATATATTAGAGTATATCGATCCTACAGTCTCCCTACTACCATACTAAAGAAGAGCTTCAAAGCAAGGGAATCAAAGCCCATCAAAGTTACTCTCCCCAAAGCATCTATCTCAATCATCCATAATTGAACAAAACAAAAATCCCTTATCTCCAAAACGTGTTCACTTTGTTAATTCAATTGTCATTCTAAATAAGGAGAATGAAGATGAGGAAGAAGGTAGTGTTGAGCCCAACAAAACTAATTACATAAACCGCAAAAATGCAAATGAAACTAATAAAGAAGTTGAAAGCGAAAAGGAAGAAGAGGAAGATAACCCAGAATAATTCGACACCTTTCCTACTATGAAAGAGTTAAGGTATCATGAGTGGCTTTTGAAAAATCCTCGGCCCCCATGGGTGAAGGCAAAGATCAGAATCGGGAATGTAAATAATGTGAAGTTCTCATGCATGATTGGTCAATTCAATAAATAGCAAGCCTATTTAGATTTAGAATCACCAATCAACATAATGTATAGGCTTCATTATAACTGGATTATGAGTAATAGGTTGAAACCAAGAAGGAAACCTTCAAACCTTAAGAAAAACTGCAACTTCGTAGGGAGAGTTGAGGGACTAAGAGTTTTTGTTGGGAGCTTCACTTACGAGCTAGTTTATAAGACTAGTGTCATTGATCATTACCTTAGATCGGTGGTGTTCGGAAAGCCATTTGTGGAAGCAACCGAGCTAGTTTATAATAAAAAGGAAGGAACTGTCATGTTTAAAAGAGATAAGGAAATGATCACATTCAAAATGCCCTACAAAATAGACATGTTCAAACACGTAAATTTTACGGATAGAGGCACCGATAGCATTCCTCCTTTCGTCATAGAGAGTGATGACGATAATTGTGAGAAAACCCACTACTCGGACATCTTAGACTTAGGGCCTGAATACAAGTATGACGAGTATGTGTGAAGAGGAATTCAAAGTTTGATGGCTGTAAAAGCCAGGAGGAAGAACAAAGGAGAAGTCACGTAAGAATGTGTGACTCCGAGTTTAGCTACAAGACTCGTAAATAAAGAAAATCACTTTTGGGAGGCAACCTTATATTTACTTTCCTGCATATTAGGAGTGTCTTATGTCTTAATTCTTTTCTGTTTGTTTTATTATATTTGAATTAGTTGTAATCATGCTTTGTTTGTTTGTAACTTCGTCTTATTTGCAATCAAA
>BQNB010133680.1:7105-18426 GCA_026074375.1 Tanacetum coccineum
TTTTGTTCTTCTTATTCAGAGTTTCTTTATAGGCTTTGATACCACTTGTGGATCCCTTTGAATATTGATCTTACTACCTTGTTAAGGGTTGTAGCTAATATGAATAAATTCACACAAACTATAGGAGAAACAATGACTATAAACACTATAAGTTATGCGGAATCTAACTTATAATGTAAAGAAGAACAACGAATATTGATAACTAAGTTTTTATATTGATTGCTAACTATGAGATTGACAATAAACTCATATCTATAACTATGCCATAAGGGTTACTTTTATACACCAAGGAAAACCCTAATCCTGGCTTACAAAACGCGTAAAAGATATTGCATATCTTTTCTTATAATATCTCATGCATATCTCTTAAACGGTACTAACTATTTTATACTAACGGTACTAACTATCTGAGCAGTACTTAACATTTTGTACTGTCAGTACTAACTATTACTAGCGGTACTAAGTATATAACTAACGGTACTAAGTCAGGAATGTATAATTCCCAACAGAAAGTTTCTTGTATTTTTAACGAATGTAAAAATATGTTTACATAATCTTAGAATATTCACAGTATAGGTCTTGTAGATAGACTGTTTTAGATTTAGTATGGACCATTTATGGACGTGTCGGAACGCGTTGTTTGACATTTAAGCTGTTTGAAGGACAACCTCCCGGAACTTGATCACATGTAGATATAAGCATTCAAATGAAATAATTCTAAGAATAAAAGAACTATAAAATGCTTAACACAGAAATTAAATACCGTCAACACGGTCACTAATCCTGACAGAAACAGTAAAACTCAAGAAGTCAAAGGACTTAAATTGAACATTGAGAGACTGGAAAATCCGCAAGGGTTACATTCTATCCCCTTAAATTGAATTTCACCTCAAAATTCAACTAGTACTAGAGCTAAAGAGATGTGTGTATTTGAGTTTCATTTGATCCTTACGTTCCCAAATGTATTCGGGCCCTCGTTTCGAATTTCATTAAACCTTGACGTAAAATGACTATCGCGATCGGATATGATCGAGATTGGCACTCCATGCCTTGCCACGATTTCATTGAGGTAGATTCTAGCTAGTCTATCCATATTATAGTCTTCACACATAGGTTGAAAATGAACAGACTTAGTCAATCGGTCTACAATAACCCAGATTGTATCATGCCCACTACTAGTCCTTGGCAGCTTAGTGACAAAGTCTATTGCTATTCTCTCCTGTTTCCATTCAAGGATCTCAGGTTGCTGCAGTAAGCCGGATGGCCTCTAATGTTCAACCTTTACCTTCAAACAAGTCAAACACTTGCTAACATACAAAGCTATATCTTTCTTTATTCCTAGCCACCAGTACATGTCACTAAGGTCATAGTACATCTTATTCGCTCCTAGGTGTACTGAGTATTTTGACTTATGAGATTCATCTATTATCAGAGTTCTCACATCACCCGTCAAAGGAACCCATATTCAATCTAGATAATATAGTGCTCCATCACTCCTATGTTCCATCTACTCGTCTAGCCCTAGTAGCATTTTTGCTAGTGCATCGACAGTCTCAGATGCTTCATTCTGAGATGCTAGTATCTTATCCTTGATAGTCGACTGAATGGTCATGTTCATTACTCGAACTCTCTTAGGCTTAATTCTCTCCTTTCTACTTAGTGCTTCGGCTACTACGTTCGCCTTACTAGGATGGTAGCGAATTTCGCAATCGTAGTCGTTGAAGAGCTCTATCCAATGATGTTGATGCATGTTTAGTTCCTTCTGATTGAAGATATGCTAGAGACTCTTGTGGTCGGTATAAATGACACTCTTCGTCTTGTACAAGTAGTGTCTCTAGATCTTAAGAGCAAATATAATTGCACTGAGTTCCAAATCATGGGTGGTGTAATTCTTTTTATGGATCTTCAACTGCCGAGATGCATATGCAATCACCTTACCCCTTTGCATTAGCACGCACCCTAAGCCTTGGCATGACGCATCTCAGTATACCATGAAGTCTTTTGGCCCATCAGGGAGAGCTAGAACAGGTTCATTACATAACTTATCCTTCAAGGTCTGAAATGCCCTCTCTTGTTCCTCACCCCAATCATACATCTTGTTCTTCTAAGTTAAGATGGTAAGTGATTTGGCAATCTTAGATAAATTCTTGATGAATCCTAGAAATAAATGGACTTCTGATAGAGTTCTAGGGGCTTCCCAATTTCTAACAGCTTCAATCTTGATGGGGTCTACATAAATGCCATCACCGTTAATCACTTGCCCAAGGAACTGTATCTCTTGCAACCAGAATTAACACTTAGAGAATTTTACGTATAGTTTCTCCTTCTTGAGCAGTTTTAAGATTAACCCTAGATTCGTTTCATGTTCTTCCTTTGTCTTAGAGTAGATCAAAATGTCATCTATGAATACAATCACAAACTTGTCTAGGTAAGGTCTAGATACTCGGTTCATCAAGTCCATGAATACCGCTGGTGCATTTATCAAGCCAATGGGCATTACTGTGAACTCGAAATGTCCATATTAAGTTCTAAATGTAGTCTTTGGAATGGCGTCCTTATGCACTCTTATCTAATGGTATCCGGACTGAAGGTCTATCTTAGAGAATAACTATGATCCTTGCAGTTGATCGAACAAGTCAACTATTCTTGGGAGGGGATAACGGTTCTTGATGGTCAACTTATTCAACTCCCTATATTCGATACACATCCTAAATGAACCGTCCTTCTTCTTGACGAATAATACCGGCGGTCCCCATAGCGATGAACTTGGTCGAATGAAACCTTTGTCATGGAATTCTCTGAGTTGACTTGACAACTCCTCCATTTTAAAGGGCGCCAAACGATAGGGAGACTTCATGACCAGAATTGCTCTAGGGATTAAGTCGATAGAAAATTTGATTTCTTGGGAAGGGGGTAATTCTGATAGGTCTTCAGGAAATACCTTGGAAAATTTTCTAACGACTAGGATGTCTTTTAGTTTTTGCTCATCAACTTTTGCACTCATGAGATGTCTCACCTTCTCATCTAGCCTTTGTCCTAAGACTCGAAGTATTTTGTCGTTTGGTAGTGTAATTCTAACTACTTTCTCATGGCAAACGATCTCGTCCTTGTGCCTGGAAAACCAGTCCATTCCTACGATTACATCAAAGTTCCCGTTTCTGAATGGTATCAAGTCGATATCAAAGGTATGACCCTTTATCTCTAGTTTACAACCTCATATAACCTTATTGATCTCTACTAGTTGACCGCTAGCTATTTTGAACTCGTAAATAAAACCTAAGTTACTGGGCTCTATGTCTAACAGAGGTATGAAAGTAGTGGAAACAAAGCTATAATCGACACCATAATCGAATAGAGTTGTAGCATAGTGATGGTTTAAAGTGAACGTACCTATCAAAATGTTTGGGTCCTGGTGAGCTTCCTCTGCTCCTAACATGAATGCTCTTCCACATGACTGGTTGCCATTGTTTTCACGACCTTGACCCCCATCGACATCCAAAACTTGATTTAGACGATTACCTCCTTGTCTTGGTGCTCGGTTTAACCTAGGGTATGCTGCCTTGTAATGATCAGTACCACCACACTCAAAGCACGCCCCATGAGCTGCAATTGGGTTTCTAGCATTCAATGGATTCACCATCCTTGGCCCCACCCTACAATCCTTGGCAAAGTGCCCAAAGCGATTTCAGTTTATACACATACGATAAGGCGTCTTGGGTAGATGGTGATAGTTGCAGTTTGTACATTTGGGTGTTGTACCCGTATACTCCTTCCTAACAGGGGTTGTGGTTGTGGCAAACACCCTACCAGTCCTAGATCTCTTGTTATCATCCCTAACATTTCCATCCCTACTTGGCTCCCCACCATTTCCTCTTTTCTCAGTATTCTTATTCAATGATCCATTCCTAATTGCCTCATCGGTTAGCACACCAGCTTTCAATACCGCACTCTGAATTATTGTTGGCTCCGTTGCTGCCACCATCCCACGGATCTGTGGAGCAAAGTCATTGATGTACCTCTCAATCCTTTTGTTCTCATGGGTAACCAAATGAGGGACTAACCTAGCAAGATCATGTAATTGATCAGTATATGCGGCATGGCCAGCTCCGACCATGGCGTGACACCAAAACTAAGTTTCCAGCTTTTGCATCTCATTCTTGGGACAAAATTCCCCTCTCATCAAAGTCTTAAAGTCTTCCTAGGTCATGCCAACTGTGGCTTCCTGACCTCTAGTCTGGACATGGGTGTTCCACTATGTCAGTACTTTACTAATAAATGAACCGGCAGTGTACTTGACCTTCTGGTTATCTCCACACCCACTCATGTCCTGGACTGATTCCATTTTCTCAATCCAACAAGTGTAGACTATCGCACCACCCTTTCCATCATAGTCCTTTGGGTTACATGCTAAAAATTCCTTGTATGAACAACTGCCTCGAGTTTTTTTCATGCTAACATTCCTAACATCACCCTGGATGTTGCTGGAGTGTTTACCTACTTGAGCAATGATAGTAGGAAGTAGGTTTTGCAATTGCTGAGCGATGACCATGGAGAAGTCAAGGACTTTGTCAATGCATCGATTCACTCCGTTACCTCGGTCACCTCCTTGACTATCTTGATCGCCAGTTTATCCACCAACTCTGCCCATTGGTTCTCCAGTTCTTCAACCTCCTTTACTAGTTCGTCCACCCATCCTTCCACCTTGTAGTGTAGCAGTTGATTGGCTTGCACTTCGTGTCGTCTTCCTTGGAGGCATTATCCACACGAGGGATGACATAGGTAACGTTAGGTAGGAGGGATATTCGCATATAGTCGGCCCTAATATACTAAAGATCGAATTTCGGCCCTAAGGTGTCAACACCGATTTGAGTGGGTAGGATCACCAAGGCCGCGTGGGTCGTGATGCATCTATAATTACGTTGGCCACCGTACTTATATATGTATCCTTTCCTAGTTAACTCAATATCTGGCTCACACAGCTCAATGATTGACTTATCTAAGACGATAGACGATAATTACGCGCATAGACGAATATAAGCAGAAACCGCACACGTAGATCCTATTATGATTGACTTATCACGACGTCCTCCAACAACAAGTATGGAACTTGTGTCAAGACAAGTCAAGAACACAGCATATAGCCTAAGTATTACAAATGAAGCTCCCACTCATGGGTAATATAAGTCTTAGGAATAATCCAAAAGCTAAATTGAAACAAAGCTTTAAAATGAAAGTCTTTCAAGATAAGATCCATGAAGGATGCTCTTAGGTCTTCTAAAGCCTGCTATCCTGACCTCACTGATCATTCACAATACCTAAAAATAATACTTGAAAGGTCAACATAAAGTTAGTGAGCTCATGGGTTTAGAAGTAAACCCAGTTGCTGTGCCTGAGTTTAAGTAGTGGACAATTGTGCAATATGAAAGCAGAATGCATGTGATAGTATTTGAATCCAACATAGCAATCCCATGCTATCATAGCATTTCAATAGAATCATAGCATTTCAATCATACCAACAATTCCCAATGGTCTGAGCGCTTATTGTCCTCCGCACCTAAAGCCTACTAGCTGGAGCTAACATAGGTCGGTAAAATTGTCCTTGCATAGAAGTTCACATAGAACTCATGCAAAAATAGTCCTCATGTCATACACATAACAATCATAGGCACATAGCATTATCTAAAGAAATAGTAGTTTTGCACAGTAGTGACAATAGTTTAAAAATAGATGTGAGTAACATTTTCTCCCAACGGAAAAGAGTTAAAAAGTGGGACTACGAGAGCTCACTTTAACAAAGATGATTAGTAGCTAAGAGTATGATAGTCAAACAATAGCGTACAACGGCTTCAGACACGACCTAGCAATTCGTTTGACTTAGAATTATGTTTGAAAGGTGTACTTAGAATTTGATGCATAGGAGTTTTAAAAATGTTTTGAATTACTGCTTTTCGTAGTATCGGTTGTGTAGTGGTTGGTGATTTAGACTCGATGAAGATATAATTTTAAAGTATGGCATATTAGAATGTATCTACACTTGAACTGTTTTAAGAAAATAGACATGTAACACAAGTCTATTATAATAGACAATATGGTATATGTTTCCGAAAAACTATCACAGGCATCCCAATCTATAAGAAATGACACATTTTAATTACATGAAACAAGTTTTATAATTTATAAAATTATAAAATATATTTTTTTGTCTTTTAGTCATTTATTAAAATAATAATATTTTATTATCTTGTCTTTTTGTTGAATTTCTAAGAAAGTAGTTTCTAGTAAAAATTATTCTAAGTATAATATTTTTATAAAATTTCGGCATGACCCGCTCGTTTATAAAATATTTTCCAAGGTTTTAAACCTCATTTTCCAAACCCTTTTCTTCAATTCGACCATTATCCGACAAAATGCCAAAATCCACATTTTCGACCAATTCTTACCAAGCATGTTTTCAAGCGACTATTTAAACTATTTTGAAACTTCTATAAGTATTAACAACTTAAAAATTCATTTTAACACTTAATTTCAAAAGTTCTCTACTTATTGGGCCTTAAGGCCCAATATGAGTTAAAATCTTTAGTTTTATACATTTGTCCGTAATAGGCCCAATTAAGACCTTTACTAGTTAGTCCAATAACGATATTCTCGATAATAACAATTTGTCAAAAATAATAAAGTCCAATAAGCAAGGTAATAAGTTAACCAAATAAGCCACAAACACAAGCTAAGGCCCACAAACCAAAACTAAGCCACGGTTTAGGCCTAGCTTATTGGGTCGTGGCTTTTTAAGCCTCGAATAAGCTATCCTTAGCTTATTATTAAGCCGTTAAGCTACGTGTGTTTCTAAATATCAAAATAAGCTACAACAAAATCATGGAAATAAGTCGGACCACAAAAAGGGCCACAATAAGCCACAACTTAATGGGTCTTTTTGGGCCGTGGGTCATATAAGCCCGAAACAAGTATATTTAGCTTATGAATAAGCTAATAAGCTACGTAGTAATTTTAGTTACCAAAATAAGCTATAGGCGTAAGCTACAAAAATATGACAAAAGAAGTAAATGACCACAACCATTTTCCTTTGTGTTTCTTTTTGTGTTCAAACCATATAAGCCCAAAAATAAGCACACCAAAGCTTATAGATAAGACAAATAAGCTATAAGCTATATTATGTAACAAATGTTATTTCACCAACATAACCACCACATTAAAATGACAAATCCTTGTTTTCTTTTCTTTTATTTTCTTGTTCGAACCCAAACGCACCCTTAATAGTCGTTTCATAAGTTTTAACTTTTGATTTTTAGAAAACGCACCGTACAACTATCATCTATGCATCATTAGACATTTAAAAGTACAAATATTATTAAAGGAAAATAACTTACAAAAGAGGGTTTTGAGGATGA
Source organism: Tanacetum coccineum (assembly GCA_026074375.1). NCBI lineage: Eukaryota > Viridiplantae > Streptophyta > Magnoliopsida > Asterales > Asteraceae > Tanacetum > Tanacetum coccineum. Next base: position 14,512 of record BQNB010133680.1, read on the forward strand.
GATTAACACAAAACCACATGACCATTAGAATCAGCCCAAAAACATTTAAAACTTTATGTTCTTGATCAAAATCACAAAAATATATTGTTTATGTATGTGAGGGTGTTCAGACGTAAGAGAGAAAAAGGAAGAGAAAAGAGCTTTTGATTTTGTGTATTTTGTAACTATGTGTTTTGATATTAAGAGAAAGAATAATAAGGTTGTACCAAGGGAGACACACAAGCTAAATAAATGCCTTGTGGGGTTCGAACGCCTAAGGTATCCTAAAGGGATCCTAGGTGCCAATTTGTCTCTTGTCGGGTTGTCTAACGATCATAGATTGTGATTTAAAACGTGACCTAAAAGTTTCTTGTATTTTTAATGAATCTAAAAATATGTTTACATAATCTTAGAATATTCACACCATAGGTCTTGTAGATAGACAATTTTAGTTTTAGTATTGACCATTTATGGACGTGCCAGAACACGTTGTTTGACATTTTAAGCCGTTTACGGGACTTCCTCCCGGAACTTGATCACACATAGATATAAGCATTCAAATGAAATAATTCTAAGAATAAAAGAACTATAAAATGCTTAACATAGAAATTGACTACCGTCAACATGGTCACTAATCCTGACGAAAACAGTAAAAGTCAAGAAGTCAAAGGACTTAAATAGAACTTTGAGAGAATGGAAAATTTGCAAGGGTTACAATTTTATGGTTCCAAAACCCTCTTGTATCAACCTTTAACTCTATGTTTTAATCAAGTGAAGTTCTTTATCATTTAATCTTTCGATATGTCTATGTGTTGTCTGATTAATTATTGTTCTTTGCTTCCTTTTAACATGCTAGGATATATCTCATTGTGTTTACTTATGATTGCATAAAACTTAGTTTGTAGATCCTTTTTATATTGCTTTTTGTTGATAAGTATACGCGCTCGGCTCTAGAAAACTAGCTTTTTAATTGCTTGTGAAGCCGTCTAGCGAAACATGACTGTGTAGAAAGAAACTCATCGATAACAGTCTTGATACTACCTTACCCATATGTGGTTGATCACCTTTTAAGTTTTTTAATGCATGTAATATACTCTTAGGGGCCTTGTAATAGTCTTCATACTACCTTACTTATGCGTTTCCTTAATGGAATATTATGTAGACGGCGGGTTCGTGTAATTCGTTCATGAATTAGGAAATACTTACACATTGCATCACAAGGGTAACGGGAAATAGAATTAAGAGAAGCAAAATAAGGATCAACGCATGATTAAGTAAACACATTTATTTTCCTAAACGAGTTTCTACATTAGTTTAGATTTAATTTTAGTTATTTAGTTTAATTAGCTTAAAACCAAAACCCATATCAAACCAGAGATTTTAATTGCTTTCTTAAAAATATAAAATTACAAAAATAATCTTCTTTCAACCCTTAGATCTTAGTTACATTTAGTTCGAACCTTCCCAACATATTCCCCTAGAGAACGATAACAACCCCCCGAGTCTTACCTATACTACACTACAACGGTTAGGTACACTTCTTAGGGAGTTGTAAAACCTGGTGTTTGCAACCCATGCATCAAGTTTTTGGCGACTCTCCATGGAGAATAGTCTAGGTTTTGAATTCTATTTAGCTTAGGTCTACTCATTAGATTCCTATCAAGTAAGAATTTATTTTCTTTTTATTAGCTTTCTTCTAGTCTGTCTTTTACTTCGTTCCCTTTGTTTTGTAAATAACTTTGTCGTTCACCATCATGATGTATAAAAGACTACCAACCACACTCTTTTAAAACCTACCATGAAACACAACCTCTCCATTCCAAAATAATACCTTGGTGTTCCAACAACATAAAGATGAATATGTCTACGATGCGGGGACTCGTTTCAAAAACTTAATCCAAAGTGTCCCTCATCATGGCCTCGATTTATGGTCCCTTACTTAATTCTTTTATGATCATGTCGATGACTATACCCGAATGGACATTGACTTTGCAGCAGACGGGAACCATAGGGAATTAAGTGCCGAAGAAGCATGGGAAGCCATAGATAATTTTTCCCAAGGCCAAAAAGAGTGAGACAACCAACCAAACATTATTTCTGAACAAGAATGAGCAAGTTTGAAGGCTTAAGCAAAAAGATTGTTTGTGAATAAGAAGGTGTGGGTCAAGATGCCTAGGTATATAGCATGGGATAAGGTGGATATCTAAGCTCACAAAGTACCCCACAAGTCCACCCATAGTTTAAGGTATACACCCCCCCCCCGCCCCGTGACTTACCCGAAAGAAGTAGAAGATACCTCCTTCTTAGTTCTAGGGAAATTCCTAGTGTTGACGAAATGGAGCCTCAACTTTTACCTAATTTTTTACCCTTAGATGTAAATCTAGGAGACGAAAGAGGCCTGAACCACCCATCAAACCACATAGTCCGGATAGTTTTAGGATGAAGGAAGTAGACAATTTGACCATTCATACACCACTTTTACCTTATGTGGCGTCGTTCCACCCTAAGGATATGTATTGCTATTATCAACCATGCATAGATGACCCTAAGAAACATTATGGATTTAAACCAGGTTTATTAGGACATAGTGGATCCATAGGTGTTGATTTTTCGAATTTTGACATGATAGAAGATAATTGGAAATTAGTTACCAAAGAAGTTTCTTTTCTTGTAGAAGGACTTAATCTACCCGTTAGGCCAAAATAATTAGAAAATGGTATGATTAAAGAAACACACCATTTTAAGCATATAATTCAACAACCAAATTTTCAACATAAGGCTTTTTCTTACCACAATGGTGTGTATCGTTACTGTCACCCACACTTAACCTTAAGTGTAGGGGAACCTCCCCTTTTAACTATTAAATAAGGGTAGAGTCAGGTTCGTAACTCAAACAAAAAGAAGCGCTTATTGGGAGGCAACCCAATCTTTTATTTATTGCATTTTAGGTATGTCGTGTGTTTTATTCTTTATTGTTTGTTTATATGTATTTGAATTATTTTTGATCATGCTTTGTTTTGTTTTAACCTCGTCTTAATTGCAATCAAATGTATTTTACATCAAATATTGTTAAAGGAAAATATCTGGTTTCTAAGAACCATTTCAAGCATGTTCAATAAATAGTTTAGATTAATTCGCATCTTGTGTGTCTAGTTCGAGTCATATGATTGTGCTAATTGTTTTTGTGGTTTATGAAATAATTTTTCCAGCAAATAACTAATAGGAGTTGCGTATAGAAATTTCTCCAAGAAAGAAAAAAAAATTCTTTACAGACGCTGGAGACGGAGTCAAGATTAATCCTGACAGTGTCTGTTAGGTTTAAGAAAATTGTTTATTATTAGATGAATTGGTCTTTGTATAGTTTTTTTTATTTTATAGTTTTATTAGTAATTATAATGTAATAAAGTCTATCTTGGTCAAAGTTAAGTAAAGTTGACCAAGGTTTGACTAGAGTTAGGAAAATAGAATAGGAACAACAATAAGTATAAATACCCATCTAGGAGGGGTATTTATACAAGTCTTTTACATTTGTAACTTTACTTCTCCCTCCTATTTCTATTTTCCCTTTTGGAATGAAAACTTAGAAAATAATAAAAATACTATATAGCTCCTCTCCTCTATTCTTATTAGCTTTTGTATGATCACTACTATGCAAACATGACATATAACAAGTGGTATATATCACCGAGGAGAGATCTAGTGTGTGTTTCGTGAATCAAATCGAGCTTAACCATGAGAATTTTTGATCTACAAGCTTTCGTATAGATGAACAGTAGCTTTCGTATGGTTTAGATTTATGATTTGATGTGTTTTTGATCTTAAAAAGCAAGATAATAGCTTTTGTAACCATCAAATTGTAGGTTTAATATCTAGTTTACGAGAAATACGTGTTTTTAGATTGAATTTAATTGAAAAATGGATTTTATAGCTTTCGTA
>BQNB010133681.1:0-18426 GCA_026074375.1 Tanacetum coccineum
TTTTGCTTCTTCTCAGGTCAACCTCTTCTTCCTCGGGTTGATCTAGTCTCTCATATTGGAGATCATTATCATCTCGTTATCTCTTATATTGCACAACTTCTTCATCTATTATAGATGAGCTTTGAGTTTCCTTCGTTAAACAATGAAATATATTTTCAAAGAAGGAAGCATTCATTGATTTCATTACTGCATTCTTTTTTACATCGGGGTTTTTTGAGTCATGTACAATGAAATGATAAGCACTGTTATTCTTAGCATATCTAATGAATATACAATCCACATATTTAGGTCCAATCTGTTAGGCCTTCGGCGTCGGCATAGCTACCTTGCCTAGACACCCCCACACTCGTAAGTACAGATATGATGGTTTTCTTCCCTTCTATAATTCATAAGGGGCCTCTTCTTTATCCTTACGAGATATCTTATTTAAAAAATAAGTAGCCCTTAGAATGCCCCCCCACATGTCCTAGCTTAAACCAGAACTTATCAACATGGCATTAACCATTTCTTTCAAGGTACGATTCTTCCTTTTTGCAATACCATTTTGCTGAGGTGAATATGGAGTAGTGAACTCGTGTCTGATTCCATGTTTCCCACATAGATCAGCGAATGGAGACATGCATTCACCTCTGCTATCGCTTCGTACAACCTTGATTTTCTTACTAAGTTGATTCTCAACTTTGTTTTCGTATAGAACAAACTTGTCTATAGCTTCATCTTTACTTTTCAATAAGTAAACGTAGCAACACTTTGTACAATCATCAATAAATGTGATAAAGTACTTATTGCCACCTTTTATGGGTAGTGATTTCAAATCACATATGGCTGTCTGTATCATATCAAGTGGTTTGGTTTTTTTGTTTAACCGATTTAAAAGATGATCTTGTAAGTTTGTCTTCGACACAAGTTGAACACCTATATTTTGAATCAATATGAAAATTTGGTATGTAATTTAATTTAATCAAACGACTCATTGAATTAAAATTAACATGCCCAAGACAACCATGGCACACATTAGAAGACTCAATCAAGTAAGCAGAAAAATTCATTTTATTGATATCATTCATAAAAACTTTTACATTGAGCTTAAAGATACCATTTAGGGCATATCCCTTACCAACATACATTTGATTCTTAGAAAGAAGAAACTTATCAGACTTAAAAACAAGACGAAAACCAAACTTTTCAACAGCCAACCGGACACAAGATTCTTGTGAATCCCTGACACATACAAGACATTAGTCAACTTGAGCTCTTTCTCGGATGTCATATTCAAGATAATATCTCCTTCACCCTTGATATCAGAAGTTGCAGAGTTTAACATGTATAACTTCCCTTCATTGTCAACCGCTCTGAAAGAGCGAAACATACTTTAATCAACACATACATGATGAGTTACCACAGTATCAACCCCCAATCACTGTTATTAGAACCTGCCCGGTTAACTTCAGAAGATCATGGCAATGATGTCATACATCATAGAAATCATGTCCACATTATCATTCACCATATTAGCCTGGCGTGGAATCACCCACTTCGGCATCTTGCAGTTAGCAGCACGGTGACCCGGCTGGTCACATTTGTAGCAATTCCATTGGAACATCTGTTTCACAATTCCAACTTTAGGAGCAAGGTACTCAGCCTTCCATTTGCTCTTCTTGTCATTCTTTCCTTTGCCTTTGCATTTTCCCTTGGGATTGGACTTTGAAGATGACATAGCATGCTCAACCATATTTTCCTTGGTAGAATTAGGTTTATAAGTGTTTTTCTGAGCCAGCTTGTTATCCTCCTTAATACGAAGATGTTAGCCTCAAAATAATGAGTCGAACAATGGAAGTTCGTTCATAACTATATTAGGTCTCAGTCATTAAATAATTATACGTTGTAATAGGCTACACGGGTAAACGGGCTCTTAAATGTAATCTAACCGGTCACGTGTATCGGGCGAAAGCCCAAGTAATCCCGAGCCCGGCCCGTAGAAATGCCAAGGCATGAAAGCCTCTTGGTATTAAGTATAAATACCCCTCTCCAAGTATGGAGAGGGGGTTGGTTCTTGTTAATTCTCATTGGTAATTTTGCAAGTAATCATCCATCTTTTTCTTCTCTCTACCTTTCTCTCTCTACCTTTCTCTCTCTAACTTCTCTCTACAATTCTTCCATTTTATCTCATCTTATTTTTCTTGTTTCAATATGAAGTGAAAGTGATATTTGGTGACGACAATGGATTTACTAGAAAGGGATGTTTGAGCCGTGGGTTGGCTAGAGCACAAAGGAGAGTTTATTTGATTTTTTTCTTAAGTGTTTTGAGAGTGTGAGGCTTATTACTTGTATGTACTTCTTCTTATAGCAACTAGGATTGTCAAAGATCATTAAAATAGTCCAAGGAGGAGGTTTGAGTCGTTGGGAACAATGGGGAGGGAAATAAGGGTCAAAAATACTATGCTTGACCTAGTTTTCTTACTAACTCTAACTTGTACATACACTAGCTCATTAGGGGGGGAAGGGTTTGGCTTTTTGTTTTGATATTTTGTCGATAAAGAGTGGCATGTTTTTGAATTTGATTTCGAAGAGTGGGTTTTTTTTTGTTTTTATCGAACTCGAGCATCTTCTTCAAGGTTCGATCGAGGATTTGATCGAACTAGAGTCGATCGAACAAGCATACTAGCGACGATCGAACGAGCGACGTTTACGTTGATCGAACTAAGCATCATTCGAACTAGAACCTGCGACTAGCAATCATTCGAACAAGCCCTTCGGAACAAGATCATCGAACAAACACCTTCGAGCACCGATCGAACGAGCAACACTCGGATAAACGGAGCACTCCGATTCGAACGAGCACCGTTTCTCGAAGAGCAACGATCGAGACGAGCATACGAATTCGAAGAGCCAACGATTCGATAACGGAACTGCGGGACTGAAAACGAACGGTCTCGAACGAACGGAATCGAACGAGCGGAACCGAACGAAATTTTTTTTTAGAAAACTTGTGTGACGAAAAGGGTTTCAAGTAAAACGCCATAACGTTTTGATCCATAACTCGTTTTAGGCTGTGACCTCCTAAACTCGTATAGAGTAAAAAGAGACGGTCAAGCTTGTAACCACATTTAGCTGGTTAAGGATTTTTCGAAGCCCACATAAATATAAACATCGTTTTCCATGATTTATTGACACTTTTTTCAGTTTTTTTTTTGGATTTTTCGCTGATTCCCAAAGCATAAATCATTCACGGTTTTTTCTTGATTTTGTAAAATCCAGTGAATAGATACGATTCTTCTCTTCGGTTTAAATCAGAATTGTAAATTCCCTGTTGAACATTTATTGAAATCAATCCACAACAACAATCACTTTAATGCTTAGATCCTACTAATCATTCTCACTTCATAATTCATCAATGACGATCCAATTTGCAACTTCACAACTGACAGTCTTATGCATACAAACAACTTAATGGCAGCAGGTTCAAGGGGGTTCGTCCACCAATGCTTTGCACAGGACGATATGCACAATGGCGATCTCGGTTGTTTCGATACATTGATACAAGACCAAATGGTGATTGCCTTACGGGAAGTGCATTCTAACAGGGTCCTTATACTCCACAATGGTAAAACCCAGCTGTTCCAGCAACAGAGGATTCTCCAGAAATTCCTGCAAAAACATCAGTTGAAACAGTTCTGAATATGACTCCTGAGAACAAAGGCGCTCATTATGAATTGGAAATAGAAGCGATTTCATTTGGATATTGACTGGAATTGGATATGTAATCTACTCAAACTGTTGATGCATTTGTCAGACAGCTCAAGAAATAGTGGGAAGCCATCGAAGAGGTATACACAAGGATGAAACACTCAATATTCAAGATGTCAAGGACCCCCCCACAATAACTTATTTTGGGATTTGGTCAATTACAACTTTCTCACGATGGAGAGATCAATTGAGTCTTACATACACAAGATTCTACAAGATGATGAATGAATTGAATCGGAAAACAATTTGAACAGTTGCAACGATGCAAGTCAATGGCTCAATTTTTCAACAACTTCAACGGAATGGTAGATTTGTCCCGGTTGTGAAGCAACAACACAAGTTGGATGATGTTCCATATCATAAGCTCTTTGACATTCTGAAAACAATACCAAAAGGAAGTTAATGATACTCCATGCTGAAAGATTGGCAAGAATGCTAAACCCATTTTTAAGCACTTGTTGCTACTGCTCAAACATGCTAGATTCTTATTATCAAACACCCAAAAACATCACAATTCATATGCACCAACAATCAAAGCTTCACTTCCAAACCAGATCTCATGCAGCTACAAGATAAAAAGGAAAAGAGATAGCCAAACCAAATAACACCTCCATCTGGAGTCAGGCTTTGAAAGAAGACAGTGATCATGAACATAGCTCAGAAGGATTAAGATATGCAGATGATTTGGCCTCTCATTGCAAAGTAATTCTAGAACTCTACAAACCTAATCAACATACAAACCTCAGGAACTTACTCAAACACCAGGAACAAGAATGTGGATACTACTCAAGGTCAAGAAGGATAATCTGAAGCGGGACAGTTTGGGAATCATGGTGGGCAATAAATGGTGTTGGGGTAGGGAAACTAGTAGGTGGTACAGTAGTGCAACAGTTTGGATACAGTGCTTAACTGCAAGAATTGGTCATTTGCTCAAGGAATGCAGGAAAGCCAAAACGGGTTAGTTAGAGGATCCTCATCTCGCACTCACTATGGAAAAGATGTAGCTGTGTAAACAAGTTGTGAAAGGCGTTCAACTGGCAAGCAGAGCAATCTGACTTGGCTAGCTGACTCGGATGAGGAAATTGATGAACAAGACGTTGGAAGCACATTACAGTTACATGGCAAGATTCAAGAGGTTTATATCGCAGACTCAGACCCTGACGCTCTGAGCCATTTGGTACTGGTACACTACGATACTGATCATAATGTGTTTGCCAATGACTTACAACATTTTGAGCAATCTGAATCTATTAGTAACACATGTGCAGTGGAAACGGGTGATAGTAATGTCATTCCTGACTCACCGGATATGTGTGATAATGATATTCAGAATGACCAACATGATGTAGACTGTGATGACGAGCGTGTTGCACTTGCTAATTTAATTGCTAATTTAAAGCTTGACGTCGATGACAATAAAAAGATTCAAAAGCAATTAAAGAAAGCAAATGCTACATGACTCAAGAGTTAACTGAGTGCAAATCTATTCTTGCGGAAACTAGTAGAACTCTAGGAGAATCTAATAGTATCCGAGATAGTTGCTTAGTTGCACTTCAAAACAAACAGACTGAGTTTGAGAGATACAAGGCTTTTAATGATCGTACTGTGGACTATGACAAACTTGAACGTAAGTTAAATGAAACTCTAGGACTATTATTAGCTCAAAAAGGACATTGGACATACAAGAAGGTTTAAAAGTTAAGGCATACGACAATTTCAGTGTCCAAGCAATAACACGATGAATTAGCAAAAGAGTCTTTAACTAGGTCACATTACGAAGGTATTGTCAAGGAAAAAACAAAGGTAAATATACGGATTTGAACACTTATGGGAAGACAAAGGATATTGACAAAATGATTTCAATGGAAACTCCAAATAAAATTTCTGAATGAAATTGTTTTCTAACGAGGTCAATCAAATTCCAATACACATTCAAATGTTAGCACACAAATGCTCTACATTTAATGGAAGACCTACCTTTGCCAATTCCCATGTTCCACTAAAATTGGCTCTATCTTTGATCCAGCACCAGATCCTATCCCCGTATAGTGAAGAGATCCTGACTATTGCTGACGAGAGTCGATCTAAATTGAAATAAAGACTTAGTCAAACCATTTGACTCACGAAGTAGTTAATCAGTCTTTATGAAATTTTCTCAAACCCCAACACAGCATTATGAAATTCAGTTCGCACAGGCAAATGAAATAAGAAAGAAAAGTGAAGAAAGAAAATCATTTGTAAAACAAACCAAAGTTTTCAAAAACATAGATTTCTTACAAAGTGTACTTAATCAGTAAGCAAAAGTAGACAGCATATAATGTCATGACAAACAAACATCAATCATATGAACGAAAATCGTCAACCAAGCATGGGTTAAACATTCAAACGCCATCTTATCTTGACACCAACTGCTCAAGATATGGAAATCTTAGTTAAGAATTTTGATGCCCCTTCGCCCTTAAGACTCAGGGATGATTGTATTAGCGTTTTATAAATAAACTTAAGAAAGAATGCATGCAGATTTAATAGTACGTTGAATCTTTGAAGTTGCAACTTGATGGAACTTGAATCTGATAAGGCAGAATTTTCCCAAAATGTATTGATATGCTTTTGCTAAGAATGTGTGTCTAAAGATGTCATGTGTTCGTATTTGCTAACTTTCATCTGATCTTAGATAGATCACTGATTTTACAATGCTTATATCTTCATAATAAGTCATGGAATGTGACTTGTTCTTGCACAAAGCTTATTGAACAAACTGATTTGTAAGTAAAAGAGATTACACTGAGCTTTTACAGCGTTTTGATAGTAGAAAAACACTCAAAATACTCTTGGAATTCGCTTTACATGAATGTCCAAGTACGACTGAAAAAATGTAAAGTTTGCCATATGAAATGGCAGGTCAAATGTATATTTTCGCAAAAAACGTGATCAATATGTTGAAATACAAGATTTGAAAAAGCTCAACTGCAAGACATGAAACATCGCAATAAGTTAGTTGAAAAAACTCGTTGCAAAATGCAAAGGGTAAAATCTGTAGACACTAAGTTTGATAAAACATCTGTTGTTCGACAACCCGAAATGCTCAAGGGACTTCCAAAACCATCAGTTTAGGAAACCGGCTACTTTTTCAAACTCTCTTGAGAGACAATATTTTGCAAAGAAAAGTCGGTTTTTTAAAAATAATGAGTCAGAGAGTTTATCAAAACCAGTCACTTTACAGAATTTTCCTAAGACAACAATGAAAGCTGTAACGTAACACATATGTGATTTAATCCAGGCATGTATTGCATTGCAGAGTAGTTACAACACAGGACTAGAGCAACCACAGTTGAATCAGACTTTTTTGGAATATAATCCTTGTGCTTCTTACTTTACAGGTGTTAGCTCTCAAAACTAATGTTAGCATACCACAGCCTGGAGCAATCAAATGAAAGATTAATGGTCGTGCCATAACACCTAGTCATGCGACGCTTAAGAATGACGACAAAGTAGAAGCTACCACCACCCTTGGCTTTCTTGGATTCCTAATAAAACAAGTTTGTTACTGCGTGTAATGACAGTCTAATTTCCAGAACTTCAAATGCTAATGTGTTTGTGCTACTTGTGGGAAAATGTGTGTTTAATTCGATATGAATGCTTGTGTTTCTAAATACTTGTATTGAAGTGTATGCTAGAAAAACTAAGAAGCTCTAATGTAGTGCCTATTTGTACTACGGAAACCAAACGTCATGCGAAACTAATCTGTTGCAAACACCCCATAATAAGAAAACAGTCTGCATCTGTATCCACTACCACAAGTTCCAAGTTGTTACTATAGGATGCTATATTCAGAAACTAGTTTGTAAGGCTTGGAATATGGTGGATAGCACAACAATGGTCATTTCTCATATACAAAGGTTCCTAAAACACAGAAGAAATGGGTTCCTAGAACTCAAAAGAAATGGGTTACTAAAGACACTAAAGCAATGGGTACCTAATGGTAGGAATGAAAGTGTGCCTAAAAAGAGTTAGTTTGCCGTGATAATAATCTAGGGATAACTTATGTCTTGAAACTCACAATAACACTTAGGATTCCAATTTGTCTTGTGTTCCATCGTCCTTACTTCTCGTGCAGATTGTACAAATCATCCTATTCTTTGTTTGACTCTGGATGCACCAAGCATATGACGGGCAATGTATCTCTGCTGTGCAATTTTGTTGACAAATTCTTGGGCACCGTTCGCTTTGGCAATGATCAATTTGCTCCAATTCTTGGTTATGGAGATTTGATTCAAGGAAATATCACGATCAAACGGGTTTTTATAAGCGAATGGTCTTCAATCTCAATCTTTTTCTGTGGTCAATTCTGTGATGCGGTTTTGGAGGTTGCATTGGGCAAATCACGTGTTTTTGTTTAGAGATCTTCATGGGAAACGATTTACTAACCCGGTATATCGTGGATCTGGATCTATATTACAATTTCTCTATTCAAGACACAAACATTCATCAACTCAATTCTGTCTTATGGCTATAAGCATCTCCTACTCAATGCATGGTTATGGCATCGATAGGCTTTCTATCTCAAAAACTCTCGACTACATTATAAAACTTGCTTTCAAAGAAAGATATTTGTGATTGGTTTACAAAAAAGGAAGTATGTCAATAGATAATCTATGTTTTTTGTGAAGTGAAGTTTAATGCCAAAACGAAAGCTCATTCAAGTCAAGACTGTTCCAAGTTCAAAAGGTCGGTTGGCATATTTGCTTTTAACATGACTTATGTGGTCCATGCGGGTGTTGCTAGCATCAATGGGGAAGAAATATATTCTCGGTTATTGTCGCTATGACTACTCAAGATATACCTGGAACTCTTTCTACGTTCAAGGTGAAATCACCAGAAGTTTTAAATGAATTTCTCACGATGGTTCAAACGAAATCTTCAAGCCCCAGTAATTTCGGTTCGCATGATCAGAAGGCACTGAGTTCTTCTTAAACAAGACCACTTATTGCTTTCTTTACACAAGAAGGAATGGAGCATCAAACTTTATACTCCTCGAACACCTGAACCAGAACGGCGTTGTCGAGAAAGACGAAACCTCACTATCGTTGAGGCTGACTCCGAACGATGCTTTCAGCTTCTAATCTTCTTTATTCTTTTGGGCTGAATGCACATAGCAACCGCATTCTATACTCAAAAAGTCATTCATCATCCAACTCATGAGGAAAGTGAAAACGGCATCATATCACATCATTAATGATAGAAAACCCTCAATCAAACACCTTCACATCTTTGGTTGTACATGTTACCTAACCAGAGATGGTGAAAATTTAGATAAGATGAAAGAAAAAAGGGATTCATGCATTTTGGTGGGATACTCCACTCAGTCAAAGGGATATCGTGTATACAACAAGAGAACAAGGCTGATTGTTGTAAGCCATCCAATCTCAGGATTTGATGACATTCAAAGAGATGAATGAGGAAGTCTGTTGCTATATTGTCAATTAGGACTCGTTCCCTAACGACATAAAGGCGTCTGATTATGACAACCTGACCCCGCACCAGAATTTACAAAATGTTTCTTCCTTAGCAGATACAACAGTCTCCATCACAACAGGACGTTTGGATCTTCTTTTTGGTCCTTTGTACGTTTGAATTTTTCAATGTGGTGCTTTATCGTGTCAACAAGTCTTCTTCTCACACTGATAATTTGATCACAAGAACACACCCTTCAACGAATATTCAACCTACATCAGAACCATCTACTACCTACTTACAGTCATGGTGAGGAAAACTAACGATAATCAAGCAGAATTTTACCAATCCATTTCTGTACCACCGGTACAAGATATTTGCTGAGTCTTACCTCACGCAATATTGGGTATTTCAAAATGAGCATTCCTTCAATCAACTCAGAATTTGAATACCGATGGACGAAAGATCAAACAGTAACTCAAGTTCGTGGAAATTCCATCCAAGCCAGTGCAAAACAAGACGACTAATTGCAAACTGATCCTTGTAATTGTGTATCCGTTTCGCACATCACCGTGAGTATCTGTTGAACCGAAAAACATTAAGGAGGAATGGCTGATTCCGCATGGATAGAAGCAATGCAGGATGAACTTCATCAGTTTGACAGGACTACAAGTCTGGGAACAGTTGACAAACCCTTTTGGCAGAACGTTAACAAGCTAAAGTGGGTTATGGAAAAACAAAAAAGTGAAGACCAAACTGTTATTCGGCATCAAGCACGACTTGTAGCCATGGGTTTATGATCGGGAAGAGGGTATTGATTTTGACGAATCTTTGCTCCTGTTGCTCGCTTGGAGGTGTATGGATCCTTTGATGTCGCATATGCAGCACACAAAGTCTTTTCTATTTTACCACAGATGGACGTGAAACAGGCATTTCTTAATGGTCCATTTGTAGGAGGATGGTTTATGTTGCACATCCAGACGGTTTCATTGATACTGATCATCCAGACAGGTTTACCGTCTAAGAATAGCTCTTTTGGTTTGAATCAGTCCGAGTGGCTGGTACGATGAACTCTCAAAAATTCTTGATTTCACAATGGTTTTTACTAAAGGGTTCTTTGAAAAGACTCTATTACACTTAAAATACGGGGGGAATTTCTACTAGTGCTAATTTACGTTGATGACATTATTTTTGGTTTCCACAAACCCTTAATTTTCAAAACGTTATGTAAAAACCTACATGCCACGGTGATTTGAAGTTGTCCTTAATGGGGGAATTGAAATTCTTTTTTGGACTTCGATCCACCAAGTCCCCAACGAGGTATTTTTTATCAATCAGGCCAAAATACACTTTAGAAATTCTGAAAAAACTTGGTATGGAAAAAGGACAAAAAATTGGTACACAAATGGCTAACGAAACCTAATTAGATGAGACTTGAGTGGTGAAACCGTTGACCAAACAGACTATCGTAGCAAAATCGGGTCACTCATGTATATGACATATAGTATAGACCAGACATAGTGCAAGCTGTATGTTATTGTGCAAGATAGCAAGCAAAATAAGACCGACTGAAAAACACTCAATGAGGTTTAAAAGGATCTTTCGATACTTAAGAGGTACCATTCAACATCGGGGACTCTGCGTATCTGAAGGGTTTCTGGCTTTGAACTTACAGCTTTTTTCAGATGCCGATTCATGCGGTTGCCTTGATACTCGTAAAAGCACTTCTGAAGGAATACAATTCCTAGGGGTAAGTTAGTCAGTTGGATGTTTAAGAAACAGGACTGCACTGCAATGTCTATCAGCAAGAGGCTGGTAAATACGTGGGCGTTATCTGCAAAGTTGTGCTCAGTACTGTGGATTTATGCGGACACAGCTTCAAGATTATGGCTTCAACTACAACAAAATACCGTGATTGTGACTCTCAGTAGCCATTGCAATATAATTGCAAACCCGTACCAGCACTCCCGTACAAGCACATCCATATCGGTATAATTTGTCAAAGAAAGGTGGAAATTGGTTATAATTGAAAACTATTACTTTGTCAGCACTGAAATACCAATGGCTGACATGTTTACTAAAAGCCCTTTTCCTGATAGATTGGTTTCAGTATACGCGTCAGACAAAAATTGGTATGAGATGTTTGACTCCAGCAGAACTGGAGGTTCTGACAAAAAGAATCTGCTTGATACTTCATCAAACATCAACATGTACATATTTTTGAAAAAGAAAAAATACAAAAATATAAAATTTCAAAAAGAAAATACAAAATCAAAAAATCAGAAAATGTTTCAAAAAATATTCTTCTCGACATGTCTCTTGGAATCGATAACATTTATGTACCTAGAAAGCGTTTGATTCATTATAGAAAGGGAGTGTAATGAAGTTCGAAGAACTGGTGTTTCACAAAAGTCTTCATAAACATGTCATTTCTAATTTTCTAAATGGCTTATGTGCAATTATCAGTTACTGTAAACAGACTTCAAATAAAGGAATGTTTATTAAGAAGATAATTATCCTACACGAGAAAATTCAACGTTTCTCGGTCTTGAGCTGTTCTTACAAGACATTTTCAAAGTTTTAAGCTCAAGAAAAAGGATAGTGTAAGCATAAGTTCGCTTACCCTTAGGTTGAAGAGAAGTCTTTTAACATGATGTTTTTCAAAAATGCTTGAACATAATTTTTCAGAAGTTCTCACTGAACGATTCATAATCTTCAAAAGTGTGTGTTCAACACTCCATCTTTCAAGGGGGAGTTTTTTCGAAAAAAAACGATGTTTAATGAGTTTGGATACTCATCTCACGGCCAATTCTTATGTATTCAAACCTTTCCCAAAAAATCTCTTAATAACATCAAGGATAATAATGACTATTCAATTAGAATGTTAAGTTTAAGATGACTAAGTGTTTCACAACCTCATTTTTATATCGATTTTACAACTTGGTACCTTAGTTTTGTGTCAAAAAATGATGTAAAATTGTGGGGGAGCAAGATCGTACAAGTTCCAATAATTAACTGATAAGACTCTTCAACGTTTTTTTTCACCCCATGGCATTTCCAAGAAAATTTTAATCTCACTCAGTATTTCAAAATCAAAGTGACTTTGAATTAAAATAAGGGGATGCGAATGTAATTAAAAATGTGATTAAAGACTCAAAGTGCTATTCGAAAAAATGTTTTATGGTTACGTTCTCATACCTAAACATCTTAATTCACGACGATTCATGAAGTCATAAGGTGGGTAAGGTTTGGAATTTGTCCAATCTGATCCAACCAGAACGGAGGGGATCTTCCTAGCGACACTACATAGTTAGAATAGCAGTCCTTAGGTATGATGGAGATGAAATGTGTATATGGGAAGAATGCCGACTTAGATTGAGTAACATGAACAAATTCACAACAATGTTTGTTAATGTAATGAAATCTTGGTATGATTGATGGGGTTATAGAATTAAAAAGAAATGTATGGATAAAGGGTCTTAAAAGAAAGATGCCCTCCACCACAACTTAGCAGAAACCGGTCGATACATATTGATGTCAGAATCACAATGTTGATTGATGACTTGATGAGAACATCATGACCCAGTGATGCAAGCACAACCCTTCACAGCCATTCGGGTTTCTCTCCAAAAGTAACTTTGTCTCATTTGTCACGGAGTTACAATCGATTCTATTGACTTTCTCAATTCGAGGTTAGTTAATATTGAATAGGTGGCAAGTCTACTCCCAGCCTCCGATTACCTTCTACATAACCAAAAACGCATAATCAAGTCTAGGTGCCAAGAGATCATCAAATAATTATCATTGGACCCATTACATGCACAAAAACACTTTGTTGAACATCATTTAAATTCACAGATGTTAACAAGAGTCTACGGACATTATCCTTTGTGAATGTTTGCCATGAACATTCAGTGTATATCTTTAGTATTCATAATGACGAATGGAAAATCTGCTTGAGCAGCATCAAACAAGCTATTGGTAGGTGACTTGCGAGTTCTATATGAATCAAACTTTTTACTGTGTCATACTTGGACGAAACGATGGTGCGATTCAATATGAATCAAACTTGTTCCAGTAAATGAATTGACGACTCAATCAGAAAGATAGTAACTATCTGATACTCTTATAGTGCTGTCTGCTTTGAGAGGTGGGGTGGGGGTTTTTTTTCCGGTAATGAGAACAAGCAGCATGGTATAAATCTATTACATATTGTGTTAGAAGATCCTACAGCTTTGTGCTATGGAAACCCTGTAAGGAGGACTCTTTTAAATCTTCCTGATCACAGGTACTGTATTTATTCTGTATAAACGGTCCTACGGAAAACCGGAGGTTAATATAACCAAATCCGGTTACGTATGACAAAAGGACATATTCGTCCACCCGCTTTATTGCTAACTGTTGGAATTTCAGGATAAATAAAGTTGGAGATGGTGTGGCCTCATTTCCTGCAAAGAGGTCGAATTCATAAACACATGCTCATGCTCTTCTACAAAGACATTAAATAACATAATGATTCATAATTGAAATCTTGAAAGACTCAAGATAATTTAAGACTAATAGACTTCCGCGCAAACTCTGATATTAAGATAACTCCTCAGAAATCAGCTTCGGGGGGGCGAGATTGTTAGCAGCTTTCAAAGATGATGCAAGTTTTATTGTTGGTCAGATACAGGATCGTAACGGTGGCACCAAAGACAATCAAGACGAAAGGATAAAGATTTAAAGATCCTCGCGTCATATAGTCGAAGTCGAAAGACCAATTGACAAAGCTTCAAGATCAAAGATCACTAAGGCTGAAGGAACAAGACTACAACGTAGACAGAGACAAAGATCACAAGAGCTTAAACGACAAAAGCAATATTCATTGATCTCATGAAGGGTGTCACAATGAACTCACTTAGGGGGATGATTGTTTGCCTCAAATAATGAGTCGAAACAAGGAAGTTCGTTTAATAAACCTAATTAGGTCTCTGTCTTTAAACTTTAATTATACGGTGTATTAGGCTATACGGGTAATCGGGCTCTTAAATGTATATCTAACCGGTAACGGCTATCGGGAGAAAGGACCAAGTTATACCGAGCCCGGCCCGCTAGAAATACAAGCATGATAGCCTCTTGGTATTAAGTATAAATTACCCTCCTCTCCAAAGTATGGAGAGGGGTGGTTGGTTCTTGTTAATTTTCTCATTTAGTAATTTTGCAAGTAATTCTTCCATCTTTTTCTTCTCTTAACTTGCTTCTCTATATCTCTCTAAACTTCTTCCATATTTTCTCATCTTATTTTTCTTGTTTCCATAATGAAGTGAAAGTGATTATTGGTGACGACAGAAGACGACCAACCAAGTCTTTAATACTCATCTCCGTTCACTTATGCTTTAGATGGATTTTAAATCTACCCAGCTTAGAGGTAACTTTTCAATAATCGCAGCATGTTGAAAAGTTTCACTAAAAGTCATTCCCTCAACATGAATGTCGTGTAACAAAACATGCAGATCTTGAACTTGACTTTTTGAATCAACCATCTTGTAATCCAAAAAATGAGCTGCCATGAACTTCTTTGTACCAGCATCCTTAGTTTTCTACTTGCGTTCCAATGACTCCAACAATTATTTTCTAGTACGTTGCATAAAAAGTCCACCAAACCATTAAGAACATAGTTGTGACCTAAGGTAAGTCTGAATGTTTCCAGGTTCTCCAAATTGCTGGAGCATGTGAATTAGAGGGTTGGCCTCCTTCTTTAGGTGGTTCACCTGAGGTCGAAGTCTCCTTTATGAACCGCACAAGTTTTAATGTAGTGAGATAGAAGAACATCTTCTGTTGCCACCTCTTAAAATTCCGACCATTAAATTTGTCTAGTTTTTCAGCATGATTGCAAGTGTTGGTAACGGCGATAGGTTAAGTTCAACGGGGTGTAGTCACATAGTTTTGTTTGTCTTCATGAAAGATCAAAAACACAAACAGTTAAATAAACGGTATAAAATCGATATATAAGAAATTCAATCGCGATTTATATAAAACTTGTAAAGAATCTGCCTTCAAAGAAAGAAGTAAAATAATCTTGGGTTTAATGAAAACTTGATTTAATAAACTGAATAATGTAATGTAATGTTTCTATATGGGAAAAATTATAGTGTTCACCAAACCCTTGATTAAAATGATACAAAACATTTGAAAGTTTCAAATCAAACATATCATTTTAATAGAAACACAATCTTGGTTTTAATATAAACTGATGAAAATAACGGCTATTAATATCACATATGATATGTAACACCAAATTTGTTATATAAAATTATGTTTACTTAAAAACTGATTTTCCAAAGAAACACATTGATTTTGACATAAAATAGTTTATATATAAAACCCGTTAATGATGATAAATCCGATTTTAACAAAAGTTTTTAAGTCTGTTACACAGACCTGCTTTATATAAATGTGATTGAAGAAAAGTTGTAACTATAATCATTTTTGGGTTTGTGGTTTGTTCGGTAACTAGCAACATGGGACTTAGGCTTTTGACTTATATGTTCTCGTAATACAACCTCTCATAAAATATCCCATACCTTATCCATACCCCATGAACCCAAAGCTTAAATGTTACAATCCAATAAAATCCCTCTTTAGATGTGTACACTTGGTGCTTATGCCCCATCGGTTTAGTTTTGTTTTTTTACAAGACTCAATAAGTAAGATAATTTGGTCTAACCGGCTAGCTTATGAGTTTTGATTATTATATACTACACCACTAAATAAATAAGATTGGAGTGTTGATGTGAATTATACTTCATTTCCTTTTATGAGGTTGCTTAGAAATGTTAATTCAAGCAAGGAAATATCACTTTAGGTATGTCAATAACATATTGGTTTCTTCACCTGAAGCTTGTAAAAAAGATATTAATTCTATCTCGTACTCGTACTTGGTAGTTTGCATCATATTTTTATAAATCATTCTCATGTACCATGTGGATTTTATTTGTTTTAATTCTAGATTTGCATAGAGGCATCACGATCGAAGGCCATAAACTGACCTATTTTAGTACCCTGATAACGCTCAAATTGTACATGTTTTTAGTCGCGTTATCCGTACTTTTGTATATGTTATTTGGCTATTTTTATATGCTTTTGTTACTTAATTATACCAAAGTGTGTTTGTAAGTTTATTTGTAGCCAAGTACAGGAAAAGACGAAGAAATGACGAATAAATGAAGTTTTATACAAGTACGAAGAATCTCGCATCAAGCTCAAGTTCGGGAAGCATTTCAAGAGAAAAAGAGTCAACCATACAAGCTTCCAAGTCCCAAGATAAAGATAAAGTCAAGTTATATTCAAGAATAAAGACCCACGGTCAAGAGCCACGCAAACATGAAGCTTAAACGAAGAATCAAGAAAAGTTTGTGTGGACAGGAAACAGTTGTCGCCCGACTTGCCCATTTTGCCAGCCGGCTAAATAGTTGCCGCCCGGCTGGATGAATATGTCTTCCCAACTTTCATTAATACACTAATTTAAGTGCTATTAAGCCTTAAGTCCGATCAAGTCTCCCTAATAACTCATTTACCTGCTATTTTATGACACTTAGAGCCCAAGTTTGATACTTAATGGCTAAGGGTTGATTTGCACTATAAATAAAACCCATATGCCTTAGTTTTCAATATGAAATTTCACCCCCTTCACCCAAGGATGAATTTTCACACCAATATCTCCCCCAAAAGACCAAAACCCTATGCTAAATTCGTGTAGGTTGCTCAAGGGCTGAAGAAAGCGTTTGGAGATACTTTTCCGGCTTGGTACGAAGCGTATAGTCAATTGGAGGCTTAAGGGGTTGCTCTAAATCCTTCCATTACCTATTGTAATCATACTTGGGTAATTTACTTTTATATTTTCAGAATGTTTATGATTGAGATGATTGTTGATACTTTGAGTTTTGTTGAAATAATCATGGAGTAGTTTTTTTTACTTGTTTGGAATGATGTAAACATTGATATGGAGTGTTTGGAATTTTGCAATATTGATCTATGATTTTGCTTAGAGTTTGGTTGAATTGATATGTGTCTAATTAATTTGTTGGTAAATCGTAACTGGATCTATAGGTCGAAAGGATTTCTTGTGATGATTTGTTCCAAATGTTAGTGCACGTATATGTTTGGTATTTCATAATTGACAACTATGAATATACAAGTTAAATGGACTATTAAAGATTTAATTAAGAGTATAGGTCGAAAGGACTCTAATGAACAAATCGGTAAAATCATATTTCTTACAAATGGCTTGTAATGATCGGTTTATAATAATGATCATAGGTCAAACGGGTTCGTTAATCTAAACCGTGATATATGCAATTTCATGATATGACCAATGACTTGAAATTGTATGTTCTTAATTTTGTGTTCTATTGCTTAAGTTCTACCCGAATCTCCATACAATTGAAATGAATACTAGTTCCAAACAAGTAGTTTTAGTTATATTGATTTCATTCTCGTTGAATTTGCATCATTATACTTTTCGAGCTATTTGTTGCTTTTGATGGTAATTTGGGACGTGACAACCATTTTACCACCATTTTATTATTTATTGATACATGGATTCCTCACAACCAAAAACACCCAAATCCTAGTGAACGACCTCGGCTTACCAACTAAAACTAGCTACATACGAAAGTGTCATACTAGCCCATGTGTTATTAGCTTTATCCGATAATTCGTGTTATAAATTTAAAACTAGTAGTCGCGAGACACATCAATGACATAAAATAAACATACAGAATGGGGTAGAAGCAGAAGAAGACACTATATAACAATAATTAAAAGAAATCAATAAAACTTCAAGGCATGAGGCTCGTGTTTAACACGATTTCCTTTAAACAGTTTCTTTGTATGTTTCCCATGGTACAACGCCCAAAGCGAATGTACTGCCAGACGTGACAAACTTGCCTTAGATTTCACGGAAACGTAGGCGTGTCTTGATTGACTAAGAAAAGTTGGAAAACGTCTTAATGGAGTGGCATTTTTCTGTTTAAAACCGAATGATGCTAGACCTTTGTTTAATAGTGAAACCTTGTCTTGTTTTCTAAGATAATATATGTGCCATAAATAAACAAATATGTTATAATTTAACCAAATTTACTTATCTTTTTTATTGCAAAAAAAAATAAAATTTTGGAAAAGGAAACCTGAATCTACACCAAAAAGATTCGCGCATCGCATAGGCGAAGTTTCATTGTTGCA
>BQNB010133682.1:4683-18426 GCA_026074375.1 Tanacetum coccineum
ATAACATCACTTTATAATATCATTTATCCCATCTGTTTTACCCACTTTTATATAATTATTGCAAGATTTGGTACTTAATTGCTTTAAAGTTTATAATTGAAGTAATTCAGGAGTGTTTTGTGAAGACATGCTAAAAGGCGCATAATTTAAAGCTAAAATGAAGATATTTAAAGATCACCAATTTTTGACTACATACGTCGTATCCAAGAAGGAAGATATGGTGTATCAGCGCCTAGACTTCACAAGAAAGCGTGTTCGACCAATTCCAAAATACGGCGTATCACTCTGCTTCCATACGCCGTATCCAGCTGGATAACTATTCAAAGATACGGTAATAAATGTAAATTGGGAATGATATCACTGATTGATTGAGAACGTAGCGCGCAGTCTAAGAAATCCAGCCCAATATGGCGTATCCAGTCTTTTTCAGACACTATAAATAGAAGACTCAAAAATGAGTTTTCAGTGTGCAAAATCATATTCCTTATACCATACTCATAAAATACGAATTTCTAAAGAGAAGAAGAGCCACCAAGGTCAAGCATTGATCACGAATCCATAGAAGACATCGTGTAATTTTTACTCTCTTAATCATTCGATTTTCATTGTTTGATTACGCTTGTATAATTATTATGGTTGTGGGCTAATACCCTCGGGTATTAGTCATCTTAATGAAAGTTTAATGTTTGGTTTGTTTTAAAATCGATTTCTTAATTAATCGTTGATTGTTTAATTATGTTTATCACCTAATACTTGTCTATGTGCTTGAATATGCGACCTATCATTCAACTGGGTCTAGTGATACCTAACAAGTAATCTAGATACTAGGATAGCTCTCCATATCGTGTTTAATATTACCTTTAAATTATGAGCTTAGTTAGACCGGTAGGTGACCCGTAATGTTTCAACAAGTATGTTCTTAATTAATTGGTAAAGACTTTAACAATGAACTACCAGTATATAAAACATCATCAAGCAATAAATGGGTAAAGTCTCAATGGGCTAGGGTTTTAACAGGATCACCACTTCTTTAATTTTATGTGGATGCATTAATTGTGACAAAATTAATCATATTTAGGTCTTAGGATGATGTCCCGCCTAAGTCTTAAAAATGATATGCCGCTTCGAGATAAGTAATCATTGCACTAAACAAACAAACCAACATTTAACTGGATTTAATATGGCTAATACAGTTTTTTCTATATCTGGGGGGGCTTGGGTACCGCTCTTATATATTTGATTTTCTTGTTGCGTGTTTATTGTGTATTGAATTGATTATTGTCACCACTAAACTTGTGCCAGTCTTTCAGGTTGAAAACCCCCCATATCATTAGAAAACATATATAGCATAGGTTTAACCAGTAATTATAAATAACATAGACCAATTAGACTAATTAAAATACTGATAGAATATAGGATTAATATTCACTCTTAGTGTTCGACACCCTACTTATCATGAAACTCCACCCGGTCAAGTACACTGCCCATTAAAGTGTTGTTTTAGTATAAGTCGGCTAAATATAAATGTAAAACTTGATAATTAAATAATTGACCCTACACGACAGCACATCAAGGATCACTTGTGTTCTGCCTATGCACTAGGAAAAGGCAAGAAACACTCCTACAAACCCAAAGCTAAAGACTTTATTCAAGAAAAGCTCTATCTGTTGCACATGGACCTTTACGGACCAATAAGGATTCAAAGTATCAATGGTCGAAAATACATACTGGTTATTGTTGATGATTACTCTCGGTTTACTTGGGTGAAATTTCTATGATCAAAGGAGGAAGTTCCAGAGTTCGTAATTAATTTCTGAAAATGATTCAAGTTCGTATTAATGCAACAGTCTGAAATATCAGAATAGACAATGGCACAGAGTTTGTCAATCAGACACTGTGAGATTACTATGAAGATGTCAAAATCTCACACCAAATATCTATTTCATGCACTCCACAACAGAACAGTGTTGTTAAAAGACGGAACCAAACTTTAGTGGAAGCTGCAAGAACCTTGCTCATATTTTCTAAGGCTCTGTCGTTTCTCTGGGCAGAGGCAGTTGCGACAGCTTGCTATACCCAAAACCGATCCTTAATCCATAAATGTCACAACAAAACACCTTATAAACTTCTCCATGATAGGAAGCCAGACTTATCTTATCTTCATGTCTTTGGTGCTCTTTGTTACCCCAATAATGATAGTGAAGACCTTTCTAAGTTAAAACCTAAAGCTGATATTGAAATCTTTGTCGGTTATGCTCTTGCTAAGAAGACTTACCGAATCTACAACAAGAGAACCCGATTAATCATTGAAACAATTCACGCTAACTTTGATGAGCTGACAACAATGGCTTCTAAACAATTCAGTTCAGGACCCGGGTCAGTTCAGGACTCGTAAAAAACCCTCATTCTCCAACACCTTATCTCCCACAAACTAAAATGATTGAGATTTGTTGTTTCAACCAATGTTTGATGAATACTTTAATCCTCCACCTAGTGTTGCTTCTCTAGTTCCTGCAGTTGTTGCTTGAGAACCTGTTGATTCAACTAGTACACCTTCGTCAACTACAACTGATCAAGATGCACCATCTCTAAGTACTTTAGAAACTCATCAAGAATCATAATTTCCTGTTATATCTCCCAGTGTTGAAGAAGAGTTTCATGATATTGAAGTTACACACTTAGATAATGATCTCTTATTTGGTGTTCCAATTTAAGAACCAAAATTTGAAGAATCTTTTTTCAAGGGATGTTATTCCATCAAATGTGCACTTAGTCAATCAGCCACCTGAACATCTCAGAAAATGGACCAAGGATCATTCGTTGGATAATGTCACTAGTAGTCCTTCTCGACCTGTCTCTACACGACATCAACTACAAACCGAGGCCATGTTTTGCTACTTTGATGCTTTCCTCACTTCCGTTGAACCAAAGAACTATAAAGAAGCTTTGAAGGAATCCTGTCGGATCGAAGCTATGCAAGAAGAATTAAATGAGTTCGAACATCTTGAAGTTTGAGAGCTAGTACCTCGTCCAGATCGTGTCAAGATAATTACCTTGAAGTGGATTTACAAGGTTAAACTACATAAAATGGTAGGTGTTCTGAAAAACAAGGCTAGGTTGGTAGCAAGGGGATATCGTCAAGAAGAGGGAATAGACATTGATGAATCTTTTGCTCCTGTTGCACGACTATAGGCCATCAAAATATTCATTGCATATGCCACTTACAAGAACATGATCGTCTATCAAATGGATGTCAAAATTGTGTTCTTAAACGGTATACTACGTGAAGAGGTCCATGTCAATCAACCAAACAGGTTTGTAGATCAAGATAATCCCAACCATGTGTACAAGCTGAAGAAAGCTCTTTACCGCTTAAAGTAGGCTCTACGAGCTTGGTATGATTTGCTATCTTCGTTTTGACTCTCGTAAAAGTTCTCCAAAGGTACGGTTGATCCTACATTATTCACTTCATTAGAAGGTAAAGACATCTTACTGGTACAAATCTATGTATATGATATAATATTTGCCTCTACTGTTCCTGCACTATCTGAAACTTTTTTAGAAATAATGTGTTCAAAATTTAAGATGTCAATAATGGGTAAAATGTCATTCTTTCTTGGACTTCAAATTTCTCAAAGTACCAGAGGCATCTTTCTTAACCAATCTAAATATGCTCTTGAAATAATTAAAAACTACGGATTGAAATCTAGTGACCTAGTGGATACTCTAATGGTGAAGAAATCTAAACTGGATGAAGATCCACAAGGGAAAATCGTTGATCCTACACATTACCGTGGAATGATTGGCTCCCTTATGTATCTGACATTCAGTAGACCAGACCGTGTATTTGTTGTATGCATGTGTGCCCGGTATCAGGCTAAGCCTACCGAAAAGTACTTACATGCAGTTAAGCGAATCTTTCGATACCTAAAAGGAACCATTAATATGGGCCTGTGGTATTCGAAAGATTCCAGTATTGCACTAACAGCTTATGCAGATGCGGATCATGCAGGTTGCCAATATACCAGAAGAAGTACATATGGCAGTATGCAGCTACTGGGTGACAAATTAGTCAGCTGGTCATCAAAGAAACAGAAAAGCACGGCCATGTCCAGTACAAAAGCTGAATACATCACCTTATCTAGATGTTGTGCTCAAATACATTGGATGAGATCACAACTGACAAACTATGGCCTTGGATTCAACAAAATTCCTCTGTACTGCGATAACAAAAGTGCCATTGCTTTATGCTGTAACAACGTCCAACATTCATGATCCAAGCATATTGACATCAGATACCATTTTATCACGGAGCAAGTGGAAAATGGGGTGGTTAAATTATACTTCGTTAGGACCAAATATCAGTTGGCAGATATCTTTACCAAGGCATTGGGCCGAGAAAGACTTGAATTTCTTATCAACAAGCTTGAAATGAGCAGTATGTCTCCTGAGATTCTCAAAAGTTTGACTAAAGAAGAAGAGTAATGGTGGAATCTCTTCTTGTATCCTATGTAAATATATAAAATATGAAAACCCAAAAAGATTTTTCATTTTTTTAATCTTTTACAAGAAGAAAATACAAAAATATAAAATCAGAAAATCAAATAGAAAAATTTAAAATCAGAAAATATCAAAAATATGTTTTCATGACATGTCTTCTGGATTCGATAATATTTACGGGCTTAGAAATGTCATTCAATAATGACACTGAGCTGTAAATTAAGTTCGAACATAAGTTCTAAATATTTTCAAAACATGTCATTGGCTTGCAGTTATTTCAGATTGTAACCCGTTCTTCATCTTAAAGGCAAGTATTTCGTTAAAAAGAAAACTTGACCTCACAACGGGAATTTAGTTTCTTGGGCATGATCTGCTTTATGATCATGCAAAGGCTTGTGCATACTTTGCTGCACAACCCGGGATTTCAATAAAATAAGTGTACGTGTCAGTGCATTTAATTTTGAAAAATAGGATAAATCTTGTTTTTATTGGTGTTGTCTTTCAAAACAAATCAATCATCTTAGTTTTTCATCAGGAAAAGATTTTAAAAGATAATTTGACCACTTAAATAATGTCTACAACTCTTTAAATAGAAAACAGAATATTATTTGAGGGGAAAAGGCTTTAGTAAATCTTTCAAGATTCATCATGGAATAAACATAAAAAGTTTTTAACAATAACAAATCATCAATTAAAGGGGAGTTAATGTACTTTTAACTCAAATGGGCTTTAGATGATATTAGTTTCTAACTTTTAAGGACTAAAAGGCAAAATTTAGGACTTAAACTCAAAGTTAGCAACTTTAGGGACTTAATATGCCATTTATATAAAATGATTTAACTTAGGAATAAAGTTTAAAGAGAATTGAAGAAGTTGCAAAGTTGAGGGACCATTCGTGCCCATTTCAAAACACAAACCGGTTAACACATTTCTCACATTTATTTAAATACTCAAACACATTTCCATCCTACACATTTCGCAGGATTCTATCTTGGAAATAAAAGATTCGCTTTAAGCTTCGAGGTATTTATTCTAACTAGCTCATAATCCTTTAAACATCAATCTGTCAAAAGGAATTAAATCATTTCACATTATATAACTTGAAATCACCCTAAGTCGAATTAGGGTTCATAATTTTAAAAGTGAAAATCAGTCTAATTAGTGTGGGGGTTTTGTTAGTCATGATCTCATATATAGTCGCTTAACATAGTTTTAGATAACTCCAAATCGTATGTGAGATAGGAAGATTTTTGTGTATATGAATGATTGTTGGTTTGCATTCATAAGAGTCATATAAGTATCTTTGATCCTTTGTAACATGTATTTGGTGTCCTAGTATATCATCGACGTGTTTATTAGTGCTCCTAGGTGCGTTATATGCTAGGAATGGAATGTGAATGCGTGTTTGTGATGTTAAGGTGTTGGGTAATGGTTTATTTTCCATTAGCTTGCTAGTTTTGTTCCCTAGATGCCGTGTAACTCAAATTGTGAAGTGTTCTCCCTTTGCTTATGCTTGAAAATGTCATAAAGAGCTCGAATGATGTTTAATCTTGATGAAAATGATGTCTGCTTTGCTCCTTGAATGATGTGTGTTGATTGTGAATGAAATTTAGATGAGTAAGATTGTTAGAATCTAAGTTAAGTTTATATGAATCAGGCAAAATATGTTTAGACATAAGGGTGCAAAATATGTATTTACTTAATTGTGCGAAATATGATTGTGCAATAAGTGTGTGAAACATGTTCTATCTTAATTGTGAAAAATATGTACTCACTTAATTGTGCAAAATATGTATATACATGTTTGTGTGAAACGTGACACATGTGTAACAAATTGTGCGAAATATATCAATTATATGAAAATAAACATTGCCCAAATTTTTGTAGAATCCTGCGAAATATGTCATAGTTTCTGTGTATCTTATGTTTGACCTGTGACCATTGATTGACTATTTGACCTAGGTTGATTTTGACCAGTCTGTTGATTTTTAATAGTTGACTTTGACCATTGACCAAGGTTGACTTTCTTTAAGTAGTGTGTTAAATCTGACTTAATTGCATGATAGTTAATCATAATATTCACCTAAAACCATCACATCTTCAAGGATAATCAATCTAATAAGTAACATATATTTGTTGTGTAACTGTATTGGATAATTCTTAGGTAGAATCATGTCTTAAGAACAACATGAACTAGTTGCTCATAATGAAAAATTGGTCCCCTAGCTGACAGAGTCAAGATCAGTACAACAAACATGAGGATTAAACCCATTGTGCCTTAAAGGGAAGAAACTTTCCAAGTTATATTGGATGTTATCAAAGCTTCTCCATTCTGCAAGGTCTTTACTATCACTATAAATGTACTAGAAATCTACATGCAATAATTCTTTAGTTAAGAAGATCAAGAAATCAGATGCCTATGAGTTTGATTTAGATGAAAAGAAGTTCCAAGTTGATGTTGAAGCACTCAGAGAGATTCTCGGTATTTTCCCAAGAGTTCCTAATGAAGACTTTGTTCCTCCTCCATCTGAAGAAGAACTGCTTAACTTCCTTCTTGAACTTGGATACAAGGGTCACCTGAACCATCTCCCAAACATGTTTGTTGATCACATACATCAACCATAGAGAACTTTAGCTTCCATCATCAACAAAAGCTTATCTAGGAAGACGTTAAGAAATGACAGACTACGTCAATCAAGGGTTGATATCTTGTGGGGTATGTTCTACAGGGAGAATGTAGAATATCCTGAGTTGATTTGGGAAGACTTGGCATACCAAATTGACTATAGGCAGGCAAAGCTGAGAAGACGTGAAATAATGCCCTACCCCCGATTTACCAAAATCATCATCAATTACTTCCACTCACTTAACCCTTCCATTCCCAAAGGACCGAGCTCTGGTTTGCACACTATCATGGATGATAGAGTAATTAGCAGATTTAAGTTTGTCAGAATTGGTGAAGACTTTCAAGAATATGGTCTTGCCATTCCTAAAACTATGTTGACTGAAGAGATTAAGCAATCTGAGTCTTATCAGCCCTTTATTAAAGACTCTACTAGCTTGATACCACTGAAGAAAAGCAAAGGTAAAGGATTAAAATGGAAGATGTCAGTTGTCTCTCTAAAGCCTGCAAGTGTTAAAGTGTCTGATGAATATGATCCTAAACTTGCTAAAAGATAAACTAGTAGTAGAAGATCAAGAGGTGTTATCATTCAAGACACTCCAAATGTCACAAACAAGAAATTCATTAATCATTCTCAGAAGCTAAAAGGTGTTCAAATGTTGACTATAGAAGAACAATTAGCTGTTGATATAATCCAAGCACTTAAAGCAATCAAAAAGGATAGCAGGAGTCAACCACATGGTAGAGGCTCAAGTAAAGGAACTGGTGTTACACTAGGGGTTCTTGATGAGTCAACAGATACCCTCAAAACCTCAAGTGAAGGAACTGGTATTAAACAAGGGGTTCCAGATAATGTACAAAGAAGTTCCACAGCCAAAGCTGATGTTACGCTAGATTAGGGTTCTAAAGAAGAGAGTGACAAGTCTGAAGAAGCTCAAGAAAGTGAGAAAGTGGTATAATGGTTATATTCTGATAAGAAGGAAGAGAAGAAAGACGATGATGATGATGATGATGATGGTCGTTGTATTGATATCGAAGATACTGATGATGAGGAAAGAACAACATTTAATGAATAGTATGTTGAGTATGGAGTACATGATGATGAATATGTGCAACACGATATGGATGAGGATATGAAAGATGTTAAGGATGCAAATACTGGGAAATATGATATGACTGATGCAGCAAAGGCAGATGTTGAGAAGATGGAAGAAGTAAAGGGTGATGAGAAGAAATATGGACTTCCTCTAACAAGCTCCAACTTATATGTTTCTTCTGGTTTTAGTAATCAATTCCTTGCCCATTCTTCTTATATATCCCTAACTAGAACTCTTAAGGATACTACAGATGTAGAGATAAATTCTTTATTGGATATTCAAATCCAATCTGAAGTTCCTCATATCCAGTCTCTATCTATGCTCGTTGTACATGTCTCGGTGATTCTTAAGCCCCTACTTTTCTCACCAATACCTGAAATCCCTACTGAAACTCATGCAACAACTCCTCCACCTCCTCCCTTTGTCACCACGAGCACACCTGTACTGCAACAACAAACAACACCAATCCCTACACCACCAATTACCACCGTAGCTTAAACTGCAACAACAGTTCCAGATCCACTCCTTGTAATTGTTCAAAGAGTATCTGCATTGGAAAAATATATCCAAGAGCTCAAACATGTTGATCATTCAGCAGAAACTCGTGCATCAATTAGATCTCATGTACCATCTATGGTAAATGAGTTTCTAGGGTCAAGTCTGGGAGATGCACTTCAAAATGTGCTCCAAAAGCATACTAACGAATGTAGACATGAATTCTCTCAGACTGAAGTTTTAAAGATCCGTGAAATCAAGAAGGAACATGCAAAAAAGCAGAAGAAGACACAGTATTCAATAAAATCATCTGATAAGGCTGACTTGATGAGTATGATCAGAAAGCTACTCTTTTTCATTCTATGAGTGAATCCAAGTCTTTCAACAAACTACCTGCACACAAAGCTATGTATCACACTCTTATGGAGTCAATGCTTGCGGATGAAGAAGGCTTAGATCAAGGTGTTATTGACTTACTCAAGCATAAGAAAAGACAACATGATGATCAAGATAAAGACCCTTCAGCTAGACCAAACCAGGGAATGAAGACCAAAAGGAGGAGAAACAAAGATTCTGAGTCATCCAATAAGACATCCACCACTAAGGAACCATACAAAGGTAAATCTCCTGTCAAACCTTCTAAGTCTGGCAAATCTGTGACTGCAAAAGTACTAGTTGAAGAACCAGATTTTGAGATAGCCTCAGATGATATTGAACATACCATTGATGACGTGGTTAATAATGTTAATCAACCATAAGATGATTTAGAACCAAAGAAAGACAGTGCTCCAAAGCATAATTGGTTTACACAATGAAGTTTTAAGTTTATGCCAACCAAATAAAGAACACGTGCATTTGGATTTTCTTCTCTGGTCAGACCTCAGGGCCTTTCCAACCCATGGCAAAAAAATTTCCATTGGTTAGACCTTTGTCAATTTTCACACGTTCTCTTTTGGTCGACTTAAATCGAGTTACCTGGTTAGACCTCAGACCCGAGGCATAAGATGAGACAAAAACATGTACATAACCTTACTATATGATTTACTAAAGTCATGTGTCTTATAAATCCAAGAGTTGCATTAACAATGCAATTAACGCTCGTCGCTTACCTATTGCCCTACTTGTTTTACCACATGGTCTCAGACGGTCTGGTAAATAAAGGTGGCGGAGGACAAAGGGGGTTGGATCTTAGTCCTTATTAGTAATTAATTAGGTAGTAATTCTTTTAAGAATGTAATTATCTAAATACTAAATTGAACTTTCTATGTTCTGGTTAATTGTGTGATGCAACATAATTCGTAATCAAAAGTTTTGTTTTCATCATAGAAGGACAACAATTCTTCTTTTCTTGGTAAGAAGAGTGAGACTTACTCCTATCTCTTCTCATTGGTTGACAAGAATAAGATAGGGTTATAATTAAACTTTTCTCAATTATACTTAAACTCACTTTTAATCTTTCATTTTCCTTTTTTGGTTTTGAAATATTTAAAAGATAAAATATTTGTGTAACTAGAGCACATTGTGTCTATAGCTACTAAAGAATGACATCTTGCACTTGTCACGATGTATGAGTTTAACCACAATGGGTTAAGAAAATTGTAGCCACGGTCTTCTAGGTAAATTTTCTTGTGACTCGAATTCATTCCCTTATAGTGCTAAACAACCCTTGTGGTTAAACAGACAGATTATGGAGGAAATGCATGCTAAATATTCAAGTTAATGAATACATGATGGTAGACCCTCATCTAACATAAGTAGAAACTTTATATACTCTATACAATACTAAGTACATTGCTACCTTGTAGGCATTCTAAGAGAGAAAGAAAGTAAAATAATCGACTATTAGCTTACATACTTGTGATGTAACATTAAAAATGTTGACAAAATCTAGTGGAGCTTTGTGTTTTCTAACTAAAATAACATTCATGTGAGGCTATCAATTTTAGTGGGAGCTACAAGATTCAATTCTTGATAGTTACCTCATATTATTTCTAGCTTTCTTTGAAAATAATTTCATTACTTTTTGTAATGTGAATGACCTTGGTTTTACAGGAAAAATTTGCAGTATATTTTATAAGATATCATGTTTGCCTTTCCTGAAGTTGTTTTTCTGAACGGTTATTATAGAATAATAATCCACAACTTCATTATTAAACATTATGGTTCAAAATCTATTATAAATCTCTATGACACTATCAGATATACTGTTAATACAAGCGAGGGCTTGTCGTTAATGTTTTGTTTACTTTTAGGTAATGTTTTCCCCGTACACACGTGGAAAATCCTAAGTGTTTGCAGAAGAAACATAATAACATATGATAATTGGTTTTTGCAAGGGTAGACAAACAAAGAAATCTACTAGGACTTAAACACACAAGATGTTTGTTGCCCTATTACATTTAAAAGTCAAGATATAGATATTTCAATTGACTATATGATTTAGTCAAAATAATTATGGTTAATTATATAATCATGATTATAAAGTATGAAATTACCATTGAACTCAAGAGTTCGCGTTCATGATTACTTTTGTTTTGTAATTATGTGTACTTGTTAAGCAGTAACTATAAAGTCCTTTGAATTAATCAATGGACTTATAACATAAAGTATGAGTAACATTGTTAGTTTCTTGTTTAACACATAAACATAATGGTTACTGAATGATTTAACGACCATATCCATGTATTTTGACATGTTTTGATTTCTCTGTAAACTCTCAGAAGATCTAAAGACGTGTTAAAAGATATGTATTTGTTTATCTTGTGTATATTCTATATGTTTAGAAGATAAGCATCTAATGCTTAATGTTTTAGAGATACACTTAGTTATCTTGTAAGGACTCCTTTGGTTCGTATAAAGAGATCCTTAGGTTTATGGGTAATTAGTAACACATCAATCAGTCTTTCATAGTGTCCATGTCTTCAAGGTTGTAAACCCTAACACTATCAAAGAGTGTTCATATTAATATATTGGAGATTATTGTTTTGGTTATATTTTTGTGTGTTAAATATTCATCACTGTTATTCTTCTTAGTGGTATAAACTAGATTCCGCATAGTTTATATCATACTCTTAAAGTTTCATTCTTAGTACCTTTGGATTTAATCCAGGATACTCAAACCTTTACATCATCTAAGGAGTTAAAGATTATTCAATGGGATCAACCAGTTGGTATCCGAGCTTGTTATGAAGGCTTTGAAATAAGAGAAAACCAACATCACATTACTAGATCTAATTCTCAGTGATAAGATGGAGGCAGGAACTACTTCTACAACTCTGACTTCAAAACTCCCTATCCTCAACCCAGGGGATTATGATCTCTGGTTAATGAGGATAGAACAATACTTTCTCATGAATGATTACTCCCTCTGAGAAGTAATTAAAAATAGTAACAAAGTTCTGAAGAGAACTGTTGGAGAAACTGAGCAGGAATATAAACCTACTACTGCACAAGAAAAGCAGGACAAAGGAATGAGATGAAAGCTAGAGGAACTCTGTTGATGGCACTCCCAAATAAGGATCAACTGAAAGTACCATTATATAAAGATGCCACAAATTCGCTCAGGAAGCCATTGAGAAAAGGTATAGAGGAAACAAAAAATCCAAGAAAGTTCAGAGAACTCTACTCAAGCAATAATATGAGAACTTTGCAGGATCAAGTTTAGAGACAATGGATCAAACTTTTGATAGGT
Organism: Tanacetum coccineum; assembly: GCA_026074375.1. NCBI lineage: Eukaryota > Viridiplantae > Streptophyta > Magnoliopsida > Asterales > Asteraceae > Tanacetum > Tanacetum coccineum. Next base: position 17,090 of record BQNB010133682.1, read on the forward strand.
TGCAAAAACTTATCACTCGGTTGGAGATTTAAGGCGAAGTTATTACACATGAGGACATAAACTTAAAACTGTTGAAAAGTCTTCCATCTGAATGGAGGACTCATGCTTTGATCTAGAGGAACAAACAGGAATAGAGACCATCAGTCTGGATGACTTATACAACAACCTGAAGATATATGAACCTGAAATCTTCGGATCATCAAGTACAAGCCAAAATCCACAAAATGTGGCTTTTGTGTCCTCCAACAGCACTAACAGCAATAGCAGCACAAATGAAGCAGATAACACTGCTTATGGAGTTAGTGCTGCTCATACTCAAAGTAATCCTGTTAACTCTACATCTGTAGATAACCTTAGTGATGCTGTGATCTGTGCTTTCCTAGCAAGTCAGCCCAATTCTCCTCAACTTGCAAGAGAGGATCTTGAACAAATTGATCCTGATGACCTAGAAGAAATGGATTTACACTGGGAGATGGCCATGCTAACAATCAGAGCTAGAAGGTTCATCAAGAGAACAGGCAGGAAGCTGGATATAAATGGTCAAAGAATTGGATTTGACAGGTCAAAAGTGGAGTGCTACAATTGTCATAAAAATGGTCACTTTGCAAGAGAATGTAGAGCTCCAAGGAATCAGGAGAACAGAGGAAGAGAGAATGGTAGAAGAACTGTCACAGTGGAAACTCCCACTGAAAATGCCTTGATTGCTCAAGATGGAATTGGAGGATATGATTGGAGCTACCAAGCTGAAGAAGAGCATCCTACAAACTTTGCATTGATGGCATATACATCTTCAGGAAGTTCTTCCAATTCAGATTCTGAGGTAGATTCTTGTTCTAAAACATGTGTAAAAGCTTATGCTACTCTCAAAGAACAATATGACAGTTTGAATTCTGATTACAATAAGTCTCAATTTAATTTAGTATCTTATAAAGCAGGTTTAGAGTCAGTAGAAGCTAGACTAGCTCACTATAAAAAAATGAGGTTGTGTTTGAAGAGAGCATTAATGTTTTAAAACTTGAAGTTAGACTAAGAGATAATGCCTTAGTTGAATACAAAAAGAAATTGGAAAAAGCAGAAAAAGAGAGAGACAAGTTAAAGCTAACTTTAGAGAAGTTTCAAAATTCATCTAAATCTTTGAATAATTTACTGGAAAGTCAAGTTAGTGATAAGTTTAAAACTGGATTAGGATATAATGCAGCTACGGCAGCTTCTCCTATAGTAGAAAGTTTTTTGAATTCATTTGAGATGTTAGAAACTCAGGAGTATAATAGGTCCAAGGGATATCATGCAGTTCCTCCACCTTATACAGGGAATTTCATACCTTGCAAACCTGATCT
>BQNB010133683.1:0-17248 GCA_026074375.1 Tanacetum coccineum
GAAGTTGGTCAAAGAAAAGCATGGAATAAACAGGCCAATTGATGAATATGAAAGAGAGTTATGGGGTGATATGAAGGTAATGTTTGATCCTGACATAAAAAGTAAAGTATGGAGGAGTCTACAAGGATACAAAGTGACTGTTTGGAAGCTGTTTGATTCTTGTGGAGTGCACTTTGTAAGGTTTAAAAATATTTATATATTTATGTTGGTTGAAAAGAGATATCCCCTTACACCAATAACAATCGCAAACATGCTGGACAAGAGGCTTCAAGCTGACCACTGGAATGAGATGTGTTATCAACTTCTTAAGCTCTTAGTAAAGCAACAAAAGAATCCTAGAAGTGTTTGAATGTATCCTCCTGATTATGGTAAAGACTTTTAATGAAGAAACTTGAAGATTCAGAAGATGAACATCAAGTTTAGGGGAGGATTGTTAGGATTAAAAGACTTCAAGATGATTCTTAGAATTCCTACTGCTCAGGTATATATTAGTGCTATCAAGCATAACTTAGTACTGTTAGAGATACTAATGAAAATAGTACTGGTAGTATAAAAGTTACTACTGCTAGTTATTACTGTTAGTATATATTACTACTGTTAGTATTAAGTTACTGCTGCTAGTAGAAGTTAAGACAGCTCAGAGATGAAGACTGAAAATATACTAAGTAGTTACTACTGCTAGTACAAAAGTTAGTACTGCTAGTGTATGTTAGTACTGCTAGAGTAAACTTTTAACTAGTTAATGCTGCTTGTGCTCGGTTACAACTACTGAGTGATTACAACTGCTGAGTGATTACAACTGCTGGAAGGTTTATGCTGACAGAGATAAGATCAAAAGCTTATCAGAGAAGAGATAAAGATTGATTGGAGAACAAGAATACTTACGAAGATAAATATTAGTTATTTGTAAAGAAGATATGTATAACTTATTTGTTTAAGAGATTATGTTTGTTTATAGAAAAGATCATGATATGTTAGGAAAGTATTGTAAGCCTTGTAGGACTCCTTGGTGTATAAAAGGATGTCCTAGGGCATATTGTTAGACATATACATTCATATACGATTTAGATATTCATAGCTTCAAGGTTGTAAACCCTAGTACTAGACAGAGTACTCGTATTATTGATCTTAATAATATTAAAGCTTTTTGTTACATCTTTGTTCATTTATATTTACTGTTACATTCATAATTCTTCTAAGTATTGAAGAGTAGATTCCGTATACTCTTTAATATATACACAAAGTTTCTACCATTATTATTTTGGATTTATCCAAGGTAACATACTCTTTACAAGCTAAAGAATAGATCTTAAGTTGGGATCAACAAAAGTCATAGAGAATGGTAACCTCCAATAACAAAAGTTGTTGAAGGTGTTGAGACTATAATTGCTCCTACAACTATTAAACAAAAGGCACAAAGGAGGTTAGAGTTGAAGGTAAGAAGCACTTTATTGATGGGCATTCCTAATGAACATCAATTGAAGTTTAACTCCATTAATGATGCCAAGTCATTGCTACAGGCTGTTGAGAAGAGGTTTGGAGGGAATGCTGCTACTAAAATGACTCAGAGGAATCTTCTAAAGCAGCAGTATGAAAATTTTACTGCATCTAGCTTAAAGGTGTTAGATCAAACCTTTGATAGGCTTCAAAAGCTTATCAGTCAGTTGGAGATTCATGGTGAAAGTATCTCACAAGAAGTTTTTAAGAAGTCTGTCATTAGAATGGAACACACATACCATTGTGTGGAGGAACAAGCCTGACATAGATACATTAAGCTTGGATGATCTTTACAACAACCTGAAGATCTATGAACTAGAGGTCAAAGGGACATCAAACTCAAGCACAAACACACAAAACGTAGCCTTTGTGTCCTCAAACAGCACCAGCAGTACAAATGGAGCAGTTAATACTGCTCATGGTGCTACAACTGCTAGCACTCAAGCTACTGCTATTAACTCAACAACAATTAAGAACTTGAGTGATGCTGTCATTTGTGCTTTCTTTGCAAGTCAACCAAACAGTCCACAACTTGAAAATGAGGACTTGCAACAAATTCATCCTGATGATTTAGAAGAGATGGATTTAAGGTGGCAGATGGCTATGCTAACAATGAGGGCAAGGAGTTTCTTGAAGAAGAGTGGAAGGAAGTTTTCTGTAAATGGTAATGAGATCATTGGGTTTGATAAGTCCAAAGTGGAGTGCTACAACTGCCACAAGATGGGACATTTTGCAAGGGAGTGCAGGGCTCCAAGGAACCAAGAAAACAAGAATAGGGAGAACACAAGAAGGGTTGTGCTAGTGGAGACAACTACTTCCAATGCTTTGATCTCATGTGATGGTTCTGGTTATTATTGGAGTGATCAAGTAGAAGAAGGTCCAACTAACTTTGCACTCATGGCTTTCTCTTCTATAAATTCTAACTCTGAGGTATCTACTGATTCAAACTGTTCATCATCTTGTTTAGAAAATGTTAAAATTCTTAAAGAACAAAATGAACAACTGTTAAAAGACTTAAGGACATCTAAGTTAAATGTTATTGCTTATAAAACAGGTTTAGAGTCTGTAGAAGCAAGACTTCTAGTTTATAAGAAAAATGAGTCTGTTTATGAGGAAGATATCAAGGTCTTAAAATGTGAGATTCATTTAAGAGAAGTAGCCATTACAGAGATTAGGAGGAAGTTGGGACTGGCTCAAAAACAAAAAGATGAAATTCAGCTAACAGTAATTTTTTTTTTGAGAATTCATCTAAAAATTTAAGCAAATTAATAGACTATCAGATAGTTGATAAGTGCAAAACAGGTTTATGGTATAATGCTGTTCCACCTCCCTATACAGGAAACTTTATGCCTCCAAAACCTGATTTGTCATTCTCTGGTCTAGAAGAGTTTATGAATGAACCTATAGTTAGTGAGCTTGTTGTTAAGAAGCCTATAGTTGAGACTAGTGAAGCTAAAGATAGTACAGACAAGCCTAAGGTTGTTAGGAAGAATAATGGTGCTCCAATTATTGAGGAATGGGTGTCTGATAGTGAGGATGAAGCTGAGTCAAAGCCTAAGATTGAGAAGAAAACTGTTAAACCTAGTTTTGCTAAAATAGAGTTTGTTAAATCTAAAAACCAAGTAAAATCTCCTAGGAAAACAACTATTAAACAAGGTGGTCAAAATAAGCTGAACACACATAGTCCTAGAGGAAACCAAAGAAACTGGAATTACATGATGTCTCAAAGATTAGGAGGTAATTTTGAGATGATAAACAAAGCTTGCTATGTGTGTGGAAGTTTTGATCACCTGCAGTATGATTATGATAACCACCAGAGACAGTTTAATAACAAAAAGATGGTAAAACCAGTGTGGAACTATACTCAAAGGGTGCATCACTAGAATTTTTCTAGTATGACTCACCCCAGTCCTAAAAGGAACATGGTTCCAAAAGCAGTATTAATGAGATCAGGCTTAGTATCACTTACTACTGCTAGACCAGTTAATATTGTTCAACCCAAAACAACAGTGAATAGTATAAGACCAATGACAAATATTTTTAATAAAGCACATTCAACTGTTAGAAGGCCCATTAACAACAAAACAACAACTAAAAATGGTAATTTTAATCAAATGGTTAATACTGCTAGGCCAAAAGCAGTACTTAACGCTATTAAGGGAAACCAGGTTAATGCTGTTAAGGGAAATCAGGTTAATGCTGTTAAGGCCTCAGCTTGTTGGGTTTGGAAACCAAAGACTAAAGTTATAGACCATGTTTCCAAACATAACAATGCATCAATGCTATTTAAAAGATTTGATTATATTGATGCACAAGGCAGATCCAAGTCAGTGATGGCTTGGGTCCCCAAAAGAGACTGATTTTCTTACCTTATGTGCAGGGCAATCCACAACAAGATTTGCAGGAGAAAGGAGTATTGACAGTGGAATGTCATGGGGCACATGGCAGGGAGCATGTCCTATCTTAATGTCTTTGAAGAAAATGATAGAGGATTTGTTGCCTTTTGGAAGGTAACCCCAAAAGGAGGAAAAAATCTCAAAGAGAGGGTATAATCAAAACTTGGTAATTTAGGATTTTGAGGAATGTGTATTTTGTAAGAGATTTAATGTTTTAACATCTTTAGGTCTCATAAATATGTGACAAAAAATCAAAGATCGAAAGAGAAAACGCCTCACGCCCCACCTCCCCACCCGCCCTGGACACTACAATGTAATGTTTTAACTATCCAAACTTTAAGTTAATGTATGAAAAGTCATGTTTTACTTACTGTTCATAGAAAGAACCAATTATGATAGGAGTTTGATTTAAAAAATATTGTTCCTAAAGGAGGTCTAACTTGTTTCTTTGCAAAAGCCACATCTGATGAATCTAAACTTTAGCATAGGAGGCTTGGACACATAAATTTAAAACTATGAATAAACTGGTTAAGGGAAATATTGTAAGAGGTTTACCTTCAAAACTTTTTGAAAGTAATCAAACCTGTGTTGCTTGTCAAAAGGGAAAGCAACATAAAGCTTCTTGTAAGTCCAAAATAGCAAGTTTAATTAGCCAACCTTTACATATGTTGCACATGGATTTGTTTGGTCCAACATTTGTGAAAAGCTTAATGAAAAAGATATATTGCCTAGTTGTCACAGATGATTACAATAGGTTTAGTTAGGTTTTCTTTCTAGCTACTAAGGATGAGACTAGTGGCATTCTTAAGTCCTTTATAACTAGAGTATAAAATCTAATAGATTAAAAGGTTAAGGTAATTAGGTATGACAATGGAACTGAGTTCAAGAATAAGGAGATGAATCGGTTTTGTGAGAGAAAATATATTAAGAGAGAATTTAGTGTAGCTAGAACTCCTCAACAAAATGGAGTAGCTGAGAGGAAAAATAGAACACTAATTGAGGCGGCTAGGCATGCTTGTGATTCTAAGGATACCTACTATCTTTTTGGGCTTGAAGCAGTTATTTTCTGCTTCTATGTGCTTTCAGCCCGCCTTTATTAAGGTAAACTAAGCTCATAACAAGACCCCTTTTGAACTTTTTCTTGGTAGAAAACCAGCTTTAGGCTTTATGAAACCATTTGAGTGTCCTGTTACAATTCTCAATACCATAGATCACTTAGGTAAGTTTGATGGTAAGGCTGATGAAGGATTCTTTGTTGGGTACTCAATCAATAGTAAAGCGTTTAGAGTATTCAACAGTAAAACTAGGATAGTTGAAGAGAACCTGCATGTCCAGTTTAGTGAAGATACACCTAATATTGTAGAAAGTGGACCAAATTGACTTTTTGATATTGTTGCACTAACATAGTCAATGAATTATAAGCCAGTTGTTACTAGAAAAATGTTGTTTTTTATTTTTTTTTTTCTAGTCTAATGATAATGCATGTACAAAAGCATATGATGATGCAGGTAAAGCTAGAGTGGAGACAGTACCTGGCAAAGATTACATTCTGCTACCATTATGGACTGCTGATCCACCATTCTCTCAAAGTTCAAAGAGTTCTCCTGATGCTGGATTCAAACCTTCAAGTGATGATGGAAATAAGGTTGATGAAGATCCAAAGAAATGATTAGTGAAAGGTAGTGATAAGAGAAGGAAGATAATGTTAACAACACTAACAATGTTAATGCTGCTAGCACAAATGAAGTTAATACTGTTAGTGGAAAACAGGCATTGAACTTCCAGTTGATCTAGATATGCCTGAATTGGAAGATATTGTCTATTCAGATGATGATGAAGATGTTGGTGCAGAGGCTGACATGAACAATTTGGATGCATTTATGCCTGTCAGTCATATTCCAACTACAAGAGTACATAAAGATAATCCATTTGAACAAATTATTAGAGACTTGAATTCAGCACCTCAAAGAAGAAGAATGACAAAGAATTTGAAAGAAACATGGTTTTTTAGTTTAGTTCAGCAAAGAACAAACCATAAAGACTTTCAAAATTGCTTGTTTACTTGCTTTTTATCACAAGAAGAACCCAAAAAGGTAATTCATGCATTGAAGGATCCAAGCGGGGGGGATGGATAGGAGGTATGCAGGGTAGAGCTTCTACAATTCAAGTTACAAGAAGTTTGGACTTTAGTGGATTTACCAAATGGAAAAAGGGTTATTGGTACTAAATGGGTCTTTAGAATAAAAAGGATGAAAGAGGAATTGTGATTAAAAATAAGCAAGATAGGTAGCTTTAAGCCCGCTCCCACACCCCCTCAGCCATGAGAGCGATTGGACTTGAAAAGTCTTTGCCCCCCTAGTAAGAATTAATGAATTAGGGCTATTTTTAGCCTATGCCTATTTAAAGACTTTGTGGTGTACAGATGGATGCAAGAGTGCTTTTCTTTATGCGTTAGATTAAAGATAGGAGTCTATGTTTGTCACATCACCACGATTGAAGACCATGATCTTCCCTGACAGAGTATACCCAACCAGTAGAAAAAAGGCACAAATTCCCCACATCATCAAGCTCTTCCCCCCCCGCCCCCCACCCCCCCCCCCCCGCCCCCCCCCCCCCCCATTCGCGCAAAAAAATCAAACATAATAATAATCCAACAACATCACACAACCCAAACCAAAAAAACTGACTCACTCCGCAACAAACCACCTCAATCCCACCACATTCACCCCACACCCAACACTCCCAGTATACAGTAAGTATTCACCTATCTACTTCGGACCCACAACTCCGGTTTCAAAGAGGGGAACAATTTGACAATGATTTTGTTTATCAGAAGCGGTCAAGGGATATTCTATTAGTTCAAGTGTATGTAGTTTATTATCATATTTATGCTCTAAATAGAAATCATTATGCACCGAGTTTGAGAAGATGCCCCCCCCCCCCCCCCCCCCCCCCCTCCATACAGAAGTCACCCTCCCCAGACTCCACACGTCCCCTCAGATAGTTCTATGGTGAACTATATTCTTCATAGGACTGCAGAGTTTAAATGAGAAGGATGGATAAGGAGGATTTTTTTCTGGTCACGACAAGTATCGTGGGATCTGAGATTTTGATAAATTTGGTTTTACTGATGTCAGAACAACAAGCACACCTATGGAAACTCAAAATCCTTTGCTCAAGGATGAAGATGGTGAAGAAGTGGATGTTCATTTATATAGATCAATGATTGGTTCATTATTGTATCTTACTTCTTCAAGACCTGATATTATGTTTGTAGTGTGTGCCTGTGTAAGATACCAAGTCAACCTAAAAGTGTCACATCTTCATGTTGTGAAAAGAATTTTTAGATACTTAAAAGGTCAACCTAAATTGGGCCTTTGGTATCCAAAAGATTCTCTTTTTGATTTGGTAGCATACATTGATTAGAAAACTGATTATGCTACTGGAGCAGTTTAGGATAGGAAATCTACAACAGGAGGTTGTCAATTCATTAGGTGTAGATTAATATCATGACAGTGCAAGAAACAGACAGTGGTTGCCTAAATTCTACAACATAAGCTGAATATGTGGTTGCTTTAAGTTGATGTGAGAAGGTTGGTGAAGATCCAAGAAAAGATAGTGAAAGTATTGATCAAAATAAGGATGATAATGTTAACAGCACTAACAATGTTAATGTTGCTAGCATAAATGAAGTTAATGATGTTGGTAGAAAAACAAGCATTGGACTTCCAGATGATCCAAATATGCTTGCTTTGTAAGATATTGTGTATTCAGATGATTATGAATATGTTGGTGTAGAGGCTGACATGAACAATTTGGATGCATTTATGCCTGTCAGTCCTATTCCAATTACAAGAGTACACAAAGATCATCTAGTTGAACAAATTATTATAGACTTGAATTCAACATCTCAAACAAGAAGAATGACCAAGAATTTGGAAGAACATGGTTTATTTAGTTCAGTTTAGCCAAGAACAAACCATAAAGACTTTCAAAATTGCTTGTTTGACTATTTTTTATCACAAGAAGAACCCAAAAAGGTAATTCATGCATTGAAGGATCCAAGCTGGATAGAGGCTATGCAGGAAGAGCTTCTACAATTCAAGTTACAAGAAGTTTGGACTTTAGTGGATTTACCAAATGGAAAAAGGGTTATTGGTACTAAATGGGTCTTTAGAAGTAAAAAGGATGAAAGAGGAATTGTGATTAAAAATAAAGCAAGATTGGTTGCTTAAGGGTACACACAAGAGGAAGGGATTGACTATGATAAAGTCTTTGCCCCTTTTGTAAGAATTAAAGCAATTAGGCTATTTTTAGCCTATGCCTCATTTAAAGACTTTGTGGTGTACCAGATGGATGTCAAGAGTGTGCGTTCTTATATGGTGAGAGATTAGAAAAGAGGAAAGTCTATTGTTTGTCAACCACCACTGATTTGAAGATCCAGACTTCCCTGACAATATGCTCAAAAGTAGAAAAGGCACTTTAATGTCGGGGGGGGAGCTCTGGCATCAAGTCCTAGAGCATGGTAATAAAACCTTATCAACATATCTATTGTACAATGGTTTTCAAAGAGTGACAATTTGACAAATTTGTTTATCAAAAGGGACAAAGGTGATATTCTATTACGTACAAGCGTAGTTATGCAGATCATATCATATTTGGCTCACAAAGAAAAATCATTATGCACTGAGTTTAGAGAAGAATGATTCATAAGAAGTTCAGATGAGTTCTATGGGTGAACTCAACAATCTTCAATAGGGACTCACTGCACAGTAAAGCTGTAAGGAGATGGGATTTTTATCAGTCAAGGACATGTATGTGACTGATAATTTGAATAAATTTGGTTTTAACTTATGTCAGAACAATCAATTCATACGACCGTAAAAGAAACTGCAAAATCCTTTGCTCAAGGATAAAGATGGTGAAGAAGTGGATGTTCATTAATATAGACAACTGAATGGTTCATTTAAATGTATCTTACTTCTTCAAGACCAGATATTATGTTTGTAGTGTGTGCTTGAGTAAGATACCAATCAACCAAAAGTGTCACATCTTCAATTGTTGTGAAAGAATTTTTAGATACTAAAAGCGTCACCTAAAGTTGGGCCTTTGTATCCAAAAGATTCTCTTTTTGAATTTGGTAGGCATACACTGATAGTGATTAATTTTGAGCAAGTTTGGATAGGAAATCTACAACAGGATGTTTTCAAGTTCCATAGGTGTAGAATAATATCATGACAGTAGCAAGAAATAGACAGTGTTGCAGAATTCATAATAGAAGCTGAAAAAAGAGGTTTCTCTCCACAAGTTGGACTAAGTGGAAAAGGCTTTGGGATTGCAGAATCAATTACTTGAATTATGGGTACATACTGCCTTGCATCCCAATCATTATTTACAATAACAGTACTATTTTGCATAATTTAAAAATCTTGTTTTTCAATAAAAACAAAGTATATATAGATTAGGACTCCACAAGTTACCGAAGATGCAATGATCAAAATTGATTCAAATGTTAAAATCCAGAACTTGACAAGCAATGAATCGCTGATACTGCTACCAAAGCCTGTTGATGTAAGAAGGTTTTCAATATTTGATTGCAAGTAAGTGGAATGTTATAAATCTTATCTCTAAAATCTTTTATCTCTTTATGTTTTTGTAGAATTTTGTATGAATTAGTACTATTATTCAGGTCACTAAAAGTTTCTACTGTTAAGTATAATTAGTGCTGTTAGTTAATACTTCAATACTGGAAACTGGGAATAATTAATATTGTGAGAATTGAGAAGTTGGTGAGAATAAAACAACAGAAACAGAGATATGTTAGAATAAAAACAGACAGAGTGATTTGGTAAGAAAAAGAATTGAGAGATGTGGTGAGTTGAAAAACAGAAAAAGAGCTAAGTAAAAACAGAAAGAGAGAATTGTAAGTGAAAAGAACTGAGAGAAAGCAAAAACAAACAGAGAGAATTGTGAGTAAAAAGAATTGAGAGAAATCAAAAACAAACAGACAGAGAGTTTTTGTGAGCCAAAATGTTAATTTGATGATGGAAAAGCTGTTTGGAATGGAATTAGAGTTAATGCTGGTAACTCAAAGTTAAATGCTGCGGAAGGCATAAACTTACAACTGTTGTTGAAAGTTAATGCTTCTAGGTATATAAACTTACTACTGTTTGTTGAAAGTTTAATGCTGCTAGTTCATAAACTTACAAAACTGTTGTTGAAAAGATTAAATGCTGCTGAAAGGCATAAACTTACAACTGCTGGTGAACGTTAATGCTGTTGAGGGTATTTTCATAAATACTTCGATCAAGGGTTTCAATCACTCATTTAATCGATTTCATTCAATCATATACTCTCTAATCATAAACCCTAACTCAATTTCATCATTCATTATTAAAACTCAACACAATGGCGGATCTAAAGTTTGCTGATACTCACAACATGGTTGCGTTTTTGTCTAAATCCGAAGAAAGTGATGGGTTTGAGCAAATTGTTGATTTTCTGAATGCATACCCCATAAAGTATGCTTTAAACCGTCAATCCTACTATATATACATCGTGCACTGAACAGTTCTGGTCTACTGTCAAGGCGAAAATTGTCAATGGGGAAGTATAGTTAGAAGCCTTAGTGGATGGGAAGAAGATCGTCATCACTGAATCAACTATAAGAAGAGATCTTCAATTAGAAGATGCTAAAGGTATGGATTATTTTTCCAAATGCTACAATTTTTTAAGAACTTACAAGGATGGGATATGAGAAAATTTCACAAAGGTTAACTTTCTATAAAGCATTCTTCTCCTCCCAATGGAAATTCCTTATTCATACTGTTTTGCAACGCCTAAGTGATAAGACTACTGCATGGATTGAATTTAGTAGCACTATGGCTTCTGCAATTATCTGCTTAGCCACAAACCAAAAGTTCAACTTTTCCAAGTATATTTTTGATAGTATGGTAAAGAATGTGGATAGTGTGGGAAATTTTTTGATGTATCCAAGGTTTGTGCAAGTCTTTTGAAAAAAACCAGTTGTGAGAAGACAGTCACAAGAGAATTATGAAGTCTCCTCTCACACTAAGAAGAAAGTTGGTGAATATAGAATGGTAGGTAAATGCTTATCTGGAATGGGACACAATTATTTCAAACAATGTTTGTGGTAAAAGAGTTAAGTATGACATGGGTGAATAGATCGTACAGCCAACTGATCCCCATTTGACACACCCACCATTATTCAACCAACAACAATCACAACCTCAAAGGGAACAAAGACCTAGTAAGCCAAAGATACAGACACTGAATAACCGACAGTTTTAGTGGTCCTATCAGAGCAATGTAGCAGATGAGGCTGTCAATTGAGGAATGGATGACAGTTTTCGTGAGGGCTGCCACTACAGCTTCTATCGCGCTAGCTTAGAAGCAGAGTAAGATAGTGGTAAACATAGATAAGACCCGATCACCAAAGGCAACCTTAATGACCCAGTCCCCAGGGATTATTTCAGGCTATCTGGTCCCAGACGCCAAACACCATAGGGGAGACAACAATTGCTCAAACTGGGTTTGAGAATTGTCTAAAACATCCAATGATCCTACTGCCGCAAGAGGTAACACACTTCAAAGTGGTGAGGATAGACTGAAACTTCAGGAATTGATGGATTTTTGTACCAAGTTGCAACAAAGAGTTCTTGACCTGGAGAACACAAAGACTGCTCAAGCTCAGGAGATTACAAGTTTGAAATTAAGAGTCAAGAAGTTAGAGAAGAAAGGAGGGTCAAGAAATCACAAGCTCAAAAGATTATACAAAAGTTATCAAGAAGGGTTGAATCCTCTGATAAAGCTAGTTTGGGTGATGAGGAAGATGCATCCAAACAGGGGAGGATAGCTGATATTGATGCTACTAAAGACATTTACCTGGTCAATGTTCACAGAGATGAAGATATGTTTAGGGTAAATGATCTTGAAGGTGATGAGGTGGTTGTTGAAACTGAATTTCATCATGAGGTGGATGTTGAAACTGAAGTTGCTTCTAAAGATGTGAACTTAACTTATGTTACATGACTTAGGCTCACACGTGGCAAGTAAGAGTGCAAAAAACCCAAAGCTGACAAGGTTGTGTTACAAGAACCTGAGCAGGGTATAATTACAACAACTGCTGCTAGCACAAGACCGCAATCTAAAATTCTTGTTTATTCATGAAGAACATCAAGAGCAACTACACCCAATAGTTCTTCTCAACAATCTCACATGTCATGTTCAAGATAAGGGTTAAAGGAATCATAGTAGAAGAACCTTTGAAGATGAAGAAGAAAGTTCAAATCAATTTTGATCAACAAGAAGCTATAAGATTACAAGCTGAGTTTGATGAGGAGGAAAGACTTGCAAGAGAGAAAGATCAAAAGAAACAAGAAACCAATATTGTTTTAATTGAAGAATGGGATGATATTTAAGAAAAGATTGATGTTGATCATCAATTGGCTGAACAATTGCAAGCACATGAGCATAAGGTTGACTTATGCATAAAAGGCTACTCCTATTTGTTCAAGTCTTAGAGAAAAAAGAAAAACACTTGCAGCAAAAAGAGCAACAGGAAAAGAGGAACATATAACCAACAAAAGCTCAAAGAGAAGTATAATGCTCTACTAACTAAAAAAACATAGCGGATTACAAGTCCCAAAACATTTAGAGAACAAAAGCTTATGATGAGATATTCATACGTTATTGACAAAGCTATGAAGTGTAAAACAACATTGAAAATATGGATACAGAGTTGGTGGAAGGCACTGAAATGAAAGAAAGTTCCAAGAAAGCAAAAGTAATGGAAGAGAGTTCCAAAAGAGTAGAGATAGCACAAGAAAGCAATTCAAAAACAGAAGATGAGCTAGAATAAGAGAATGCAAAGAAGCAGAAGGGGGATGATGATCAGGAAGAAGCTAAGATGAAGAAGAGGGGGTAGGGGCGTTCATGAAAATTGTCCCTGATGAAGAGGAAGTAGCAATTGATGCTATACCTTTAGCTACTAAGCCTCCAAGCATTGTTGACTAGAAGATCATTAAAGAAGGAAAGATCAGCAACTTTCAAATTATAAGAGCTGATGGAAGTTTAAAGAGGTACTTAGACTTTATTTAGATGCTTAAAAGCTTTGACAGAGAAGATTTAGAAACTCTATGGAAATTAATAAAAGCTAAGCATGGATCAATAAGGCCAGAAGAGGGCTATGAGAGAGTGCTATGAGGTGATCTAAAGATAATGTTTGAACATCATGGTAAAGAATACAAGTGTAGGAATTCTACAAGGGACAGAAACTTTTAATTTGGAAACTATTTGATTCCTGTGGGGTACATTTTCTAAGGTTGCAATCTATGCATATCTTTATATTGGTAGAGAAAAAGTATCCCCTTACACCTGCAATAATTACAGACATGCTGAACAAGAAGCTTCAAGCTGATCATTGGAATGAAATGTGTTATCAGCTTCTTAAGCTCATCACAAAACAACTCAAGAATCAATGAAGTGTTTGGAAGCATCATCTAGGTTATTAATGAATGCTTTCATCTGAAGCGAAAACTTTGAGATTTTAAAAATAAATATCAATTTTAGTGGGAGGATTTTGGTATAAAAAAGACTTCTTTGATGAACATAACGAGTTACGCTAGCTAACGGTTAGAGTTAAGTTCTTACTTTCTGCTAAGCAAAACTTAGTGCTGTTCAGTAATCTTAATGAAAAATATGCTAAGTAGTTAGTACTGCTAGTTACTACTGCTAGTGTATATTACTACTGCTAGTGTAACTTAGTACTGCTAGTTACTACTGCTAGTGTAACTTAGTAATGCTAGTATATGTTAGTACTACTAGAGTAAAGTTATTACTGATGGTGAAGATTGAAGAAAATATTCTAAGTAGTTACTACTGCTTGTACACAGTTAATGCTGTTGGTGTATAAGTTACTACTGCTGGTGTTCAGAGTTAATGCTGCTGGTATAAAGTTGCAACGGCTCAAAGATTAAGACTGCTGAGAAAGGATAATAACAGAAGAGAGGATAAAGATTGCTTAAAGATCAAGATTACTTACGTGAATAAGTAAAGTTTTTCTATAGAATTAGATCATAAGAAATATTTTAAGTTTCAGAAATATATTGTAAATCAACTAGGAACGCCTTGGTGTAAAAAGGAGGTACCTAGGGCATAAAGTTGGATTCTTTATCGTTTTGATATCGTTTAGCCTTCAAGTATTTGTAACCCACTACTACTAGTAAGAGAATTCATATTAATATATTAAAACTTTTGTTTGATAACTCTGTGTGTTCATTAAATTACTGCTCTAATTGCATATTCTTCTCTATTGATCAAAAGATTAGATTCCGCATAAATCTTTGATTAGATATTTTACAAAGTTTCTACCATAGATGTGTAGGATTTCAACTTTGCGATAACTAAACCCTTACACAACTTAAGGAATTCAAGATCTTATACGAAGTGGGATCAACAATAATGTAACAGTAAGGGGTTTATAATATGGTAACAAATAGTTTACGAGCTGACAACCTAATAGTTTATAAGATGACAACGTAATAGTTTATAAAAGACACGAAGTAGTTTACAAGATGACGATGTTGGGAATAAATCTTCATATGACTTAATACTGCCAACAGTACTAAAGGGGTTAGTACTGCCAGCACAAGGTTAGTACTGCCAGCACAAGTTAATACTGCCAATGAAACTTAATACTGCCAATGTTGAGAGACGTATGTACTGCAACTAGTCAAAGCTGATGATATGAAATAAGAAGTTATGAGAGAGCAATGTTCGGAATATTAGTTTTTTGAATTGTACTGTTCCTAATAGTATAGGCAATATAATTGGTAAAGGGCTCCTTGTATTTCTATAAAAGGAGGAACCCAAGATCTAGTGATAGTAAGAACTTTAAGAAATACACTTAGACGAGAATTTGTAATTGCTTCAAGTTGGTAAACCCCAGTACTTCTATAGAGTACTCGTATGTATTTATAATATTGAAGCAGTGATTTTGGTATTTATTGTTTCTGTGAGTGATCGTTACTTTTCCATACATTTCCTCAATAGTATCAAAGTGTAGTTTACCGCATACACCTTGGAAGATTCAGCAAAGTCTCAATCTCGTTATTTGGATTCTTCCAAGGTAACAAACTCTTTATATAGCTAAAGAAATCGATCAAGGCGTGGGATTCAACAAGTGGTATCAGAGCCTGCTTCTTTGAGATACTATTGATCTAGGTCAACTAAGAAAGTTAGAAAATTTCTCAAATAATTCGTTGGCAAAGCTTCCCATACTCAAACTAGATAGTATGAAGATGAGGGAAATAAGGATAAGCATTACTTTCATATTCAAGGACTAATGGCTTTTATGGGAGTTGATAGAAAAGAGGGAATTCATAGGGGGTACCTATTCCTATTACAAGCACCAGAATCAGGTCCATCAACTTGTATTAAAAGAAGACTGTGCCTTCACTACGGAAGAAAAGATCTGTAAGAAAAAATGTCAAATGCAAGAAGGTCTTCTTCTCATGGCTCTTCCAAATGAACCATCCAGCTTTACCTTTAACCAGTATGCTGATGCAACGCCCGACTATCACTCCTATTGTATGTTATTGCTAATTTACAAATCACGCTTCTGTAGTAAATATCACAAAAGAAGACACGAAAAATGCAATTATTAAAGCATGCAGTAAATAAAACTCAATGCTACAAAAGCCTCATAATCTTTGGATTACATCTTAACAGGCTTCAAAGGCGTGTAAGTAGATTGGCAATTCATTGTGTAGATACGTCTCCAGAGATTATAAATTGAAAAAGTTTATTTTGAGAAGCATTACCTTCAGAATAGGATACGACATGTTGTGGGTTGGATGAACAAAGCCCCGAATTTTGAAACTATATGGGGTTTGGATGATTTGTACAAACAATTTTAAAATTGTTAAACAAAAGTTAAGAGAACTGGTGACTGTTAATAATGAAGACAAAAACTTGGCATTCCTAACCACTACCAGTGCCTAGCAGTACAACTCATTAGAAACTGGCAACCTGGAGTTTAGTTAACTCATACTCTAGGCAAACATCTAAAGTTAATACTGGCTAGGTGCTGAACACTGATACTGCCTAGTTTTTTAGTGATGCACAACAGCTTATGCCTTTTTGTCTTCTCAACCACAAAGAAGGATCTTCCCAAAACCCTTTGTTCATGAAGATCTCGAGCAAGTTCATGATGATGATTTAGAAAGAATGGATCCTAAAGTGGAATATGGCGATTGTTTAGTAATGGGCAAGGAAGTTCTATCAGAGAACAGGAAGTAAGACTGTTATTGATTGATGGAAGTAGTACTGCTGGATATGACAAATCCAAGGTAGAATGTTTCAACTGTCATAAAATGGGACATTTTGCTAGAGAATGTAGAGTTCCAAGAAGTAAAGACAACAGGAATTGGAACCAAGGAAGCTCATCAAAGGCAGTTAGGATAGAAGATGCTTCTGAAAAGGCAATGTGTGCTATAGATGGTGGTGGATTTGATTGGAGTGACATGGCAGAGGATGAAATTCAAGCAAACATGGCTCTCATGGCATTCACAGATTCTGAGGTATCAAATGATAAATCTTGTTCTAAATCTTGTTTGCAAAATTATGAAGCTCTTAAAAAACAGTATGATGATTTACTAGTTAAATTAGATGATACTGCCTTTAAAGCAGCTACATATAAAAGAGGTCTGTCAATTTTAGAAGCACAAGTAGTTAAATATAAAGAATCTGAAGTCCTGTTTTCTGAAGAGATTGCTTTGTTGAAAAGAAGTGTAGGTCATAAGGATTATCTAATGGGATTAGTTAAGACTGAACTTGAAAAAGTTAAGGAAGAAAAAGAGGGGTTTGAATTTAAGCTAGCAAAGTTTGAAAAATCATCTAAAGACTTAGATGATTTGTTAGCAAGTCAGGTAACTGACAAGAGCAAAAGGGGTTTTGGTTATACTGCTGTCCCCTCACCTCATCCTTTAATTCTCAACAGACCAACACCCTTAGATTTGTCTTATTCAGGTCTTAAGGAATTCAAACAACCTGAGGTAAATGAATATGGTCCTAGGGATTCAAGTCTAAAGCCAACCACTGTTTATGCTAGAGAGTCAAATAATTCTAAGGAGAATACTGATGACTCTTTAACACAACAACCCAAGACTGTTACTGAAACTAGCTCAGTTATGTCTCTACTTAAGGTAGACAAAGATTGGAAAGAAAAGTGTTTCCATCCTGATAATCATATTAGGGTAGAAGAACCTAAAAAAGCTAGAGAGAATACTGCTGCTCCAATTATTAAAGATTGGGTGTCAGATGATGAGGAAGAA